>JAODUP010000670.1:160000-217500 GCA_025642065.1 Paralvinella palmiformis | reverse complement strand
GCCACTCCAAAAAATCCATCGCAACTATCTTAAACTTTGCCAGTTGCACAAGATCATTTGTGAACCATGTCCTCCATATGTCAGTGATCTGTTTCGCCTTGAAAGATCTGTCGGACAATACGAACTTCGAAATTATAGCAAACTGAAATTGTTCCGAATACGTACTGAGACATACAGGAAATAATTTCTGCCATCCTCACCGAGATTATGGAATAGTCTCACACCTAATCTACGCTATTATACATCCCATAATGCTCTCAAAGAAGCCTTGAAGCGAGATCTCTTCCCAAAGCCAAACCGACTCTTCTCTTACGGTTCAGGAGAAGGACTTGTCAATCATGCAAGGCTTAGAATGGGACTTAGTGCCATAAACCAGCATAGATGGAAATATAATTATATACATGACACTGCATGTCCTTCTTGCAATCACAGACACGAAGATGTAGTTCATTTTTTCTTGGAGTGTTCCACATATCAAGCGTCCCGTAAAAACCTCATGCAGCCGGTAAGTATCTTTGTTGGAGACATCCTGCCGGACATCCATCACCTACAAACATGAAGAGCCAAAGAAAAACTAATTAATATATTGTTACGTGAGGATAACCGGCTGGATGGTGCCACGAATAGAGCACTATTTGACTCTGTTCAGAATTACATTGTCTTGTCAAGGAGGATGGCAAGGTTTTGAATACCAATCAACATAAATCAGCACAACTTCCAGTGGGAGGGGGAGGGGTGAATAAATGATGTATGAATGAGAGGAGATTTTTTTTGTTGCTGTATGGCGTTGTAAATCCTCTGAAAATAAATCATGTTTAAAAAAAACAATACAGAGGCATGCGGGTGTGCTTGCACGTTTGGACACCATTTGGACACCATTTCTACTCTTTCCTATTTATCTCATAACATATTAAGCTGATTGCCTCCAAGCTTCCGATATATAGATATCCATATCATGTCGTCACCTATATCCGTTAGGTTTAAGTTTCCCCTTGATGATGAGATTGTCATTTCCAGGCTAGAGTCAACGTGGCTTTAACATGGATCAAACTATGGGAATGGAGAATATATATATATATATATATATATATATGTGTGTGTGTGTGTGTGTATGTGTCACACACTCTCTTTGTTTGTGTGCGTGTGTATATATGTATGTGCATGCGTAGGTGCATAAACGCACATCCACGGATGTCTATGAATGTTCTGACAACAAAAATAGGTGTATTGTTTATTGGACGAAGGGATCATTAATTAACCCCTCTTGCTCAATATGTATTGTAGTATGTATATTTGTGTATGTGTGGGTGGGTGGGTGGGTGGTGCGTGTGCATGTATGCGATATTCAACCAAATATATTATATTGGCCTTTTGGAGCACTGTTTCACTTGCTGAAGAAATGGACGGACAAAAAACCCTGTTTGTTGTTCTTATTGAGCTAGAGACTGTCATGGATGTTGTTATACAAATATATTTTCGGAGTAGACCTTTGTGACTCGGTGCTAAAACATGTAATAAACACAGGATGGTAGTTAGATGACACTTGGACATTTGTACCATCGTCGTCGTCCTTCGTGCTCTTGTTGTGCTACACTCGGCTTACTCAGATGGTCTCGTTATTTGCATTCGTAATTATATTACACGACGAGTTTCGGGGCGAAAGAAGCGCTTCCTGTTTTATCGTGAAAAGTCATCACGTCGGACTAATTCCACTAACGAGCCGCCAAGAAGATGTAATCACCATGCCGGCATATTATATTTTATTCGCTCCATAAGCCGATCCCAAAATAGAAAATGGTAGTCCTACTCTGACTAAGGATTTTAGGGGAATTCCTTTTCCAGTATTGTTTAATTTTCTCTGAAATAATTTTCAATTAATTATATTCTTTATTCAGTGCAAAATAATGCAAGGAATAAAAGAGAGTGTTAGACGCGTCTTATCGGGTCGAGTGTGAATAATTCGATGGAAAAATGCCATTAATAGGGTTGGAAGCAGGTGTTTATGTCCCATCTCGCATACAATCAAATTACTTCCTCTAATGTGATATACAGTTGATGGGAGATGGCTAAAGGGTTAATATGTTACGATCCGTTCAGCAGAATTGATCTTGAATTGGTACCAGATATTGGTTAGCGTTCTGGTGTTATCTATGATAAACAATAAAAGAAGATGTCAGTTAACTGATCAAGCGTTCTTAACCAATTAATGTGTTACCGTATATGACGCAATCAACCTTAAAGCTGTAACGTGCCAACTCTAGCTATGGCAAATGAACCGACTGCAAATCATCCCGTGACAACATCACATTATTTCTTACGACTCTACTATTATTACCACGATGTTTTTTATTCTCGAAGTCATCACGGTTTATTCCCTTTTGCCAAAAACCGAAAATAAAACGTCCCCATAAATATTTCATCACCCGCTGGTAAGTGATTTCTTACACGATGACTCAACTCATCCATTTATCTGTAGTGAATTCTGGTGGCTATTCAGAACATGAGGCATTAATGTCCCGTATCGAGCTGTAAAATTTCGTCGAACATCAGACATGCCATGGTTTCTAACGACATAATAACGGCTGCGGTTGTTTGGACGGCTGCTCTGGCTTGGACGTCATTAAGTTCAGTTCAAAGATGGTCAATCAGCCGTGTCCGCTTTTTTCCAGGTCTGGATAGCCTCTCCACAATGAAAGTTTATGTCTGAGAGGAGCATTAATGCTCTTTCGGTTAAAAAAAATCAATGAAATCATTAATCTCTATCTAGTCCCTTTTCTATCTGTCTATCTATGCATATATCTATCTTATTCATCCATATCGATCAACTGACCGTTAGTTGAATATAAACAAATCAATTGATCAATGAATTAGTGTATAAATTAATTAATCAATCATTTAATTGTTCATTACATCTTCCATTCAGTTAATAAATAATTTAATCAATCGCTACACTCCTTTTTTATTAGAAGGAACCGTTATTTAATCTCATTCTGGAAACTTTACTTAAAACGTTTATTTAGAGATTTTCATCCTCTTTGTCAGTTGATAAAACTATTGTACAATTAAACACTAATGACATTAAGGTGTGTGATGTTTAGGCTTTGTTCAGCAATTAGGAGCCATATAAGACAAACATGAATATTCATTAGCCCACATCCAGTCTAATTAGTGAGTAATTTAACCCCAACCCCAATCCTAACCAATGCAAGGAAATAAAAGTACGCGAAAGAAACATAAGTTTATTATATAGTTTTCTACCCAGGAAAACGCTTACTCTATGTTTAGCATGCAATATATAAGGAAAAGATTGAGCAATGATCCCATTTAATGAAATTGTTATTAGAATCAACTGAATGAAGTAGTGGTCATTAAAGAATTGCTTTAATTAAAATATATCTTAATCAAATGATAGAAATTGTACACTCATCGTGGAAAGTATACACCAACACAAGCTACCGTGTACTGTTAATGACAATGATGGTTTATTTAATTACTATAGCACCACATTCAGACTTGCTAATTTGGGGTGATTTTAAATTGTTATGTAGAATGAAATACATGACCACAAAAGTTATGAACAACTCAAGCTAACTTTGAAAAATGGCTTTGTCTGCAATGCAATGGGATATTTAATAAAATCGGAACAACACAGAGACAATTAATGAGGAAATCCTTATACGTAATTGGTACCAGGCATTAAAACACAACCAGTATTGATCACCTGTTATTGCTTCCATCAAACCAGCCGCCAGAGGGCATTACTCTAGATGCATTACCGAAGTTTTCGTGCTCTCTGGCGCTGTCACCGACCCTTTGAGTGGCTTTTATTCTCTCATTGCCACATTTGAATGGTGCTATCTCTAGGACGCCATCTTATATAGGTGGTCACTTTCTCTATAAACGACCAAAGCCATTAAAGTATATGTCGTCTTGGTCACAACATCTAGTAGGTCTAGCCTAGTAATGGTCCCTTTCCTAGAAATCGGCAATCGTCAGCAAATCGGCAGACCAATCAGGAGCTGGCTAGCTTTTAAAGTACTATGTCGTAATAATGGTCATCGGGAGCAGTGATTTATACTGGTTCATGCTTTTAAAATCCTCTTTGGTATGCTATTCGATAATACTAAATTACTATTATCTATTTTTGTCATTTTAAATGCGGATTAGTTAGTTGTAACTGGGAACGTAATCAAGATTGAACTGCATTGTTAGAAAATAATGACTCCCTTTTGAAGGCGAAACCCTGAACAGGATTTCCTATTCACTGAAATAATATTTCTATCTGTGGTCTAACAAAAGCGACAGATTATATCGATCTCTCAGATGAAAAAAAAACTACATTTGAAATACACACGGCTATTTCTGATTATCAATATGACACTGTAAAATATAAATATAATTAATTTTTCACGTATTTATGGCAGACTTCAGGATATTCTAGAAAGAAGAGGCTTCGCCGGATAAAAGCTATTTTTAACAACCTTATCTAGTTTCATCACTGGAAAGATGATTGATGATGATGATTGATGTTTTACGGCCACTTTTGCGCACAAAGTAGGCTAAATGGGCCGAGCGACTTCCAAAGGTAATGAGACGAAGTGAAAGACGAAACAACCTTCAGATATGCCCACGCCGGGATTCGAACACGGATGGTAGTGATCTGTGGTCCAGCACGCTACTGCTAGACCACACGGAGGAGCCCTTCATCTCTGGAAAAGTCTGTGGTTATAAACATAGCCGGTGTTTTCTTGCCTAGCAGAAAATATTTCAGATGGATATTTGTCACCGGGGTCAAAAGCTAGCCAGTCTCTGATTGGCCAGTTCTAAATTTACTTCGGGAATCTTCGGAATGAAAAGGACAAATATAAACAGAGCTAAACTATTACAGCGACAGACTACTGTATTTCTAATCAACCCCATCGAGTTAATTAATGGATGATACAGGAAGGGTTCTAATTCATGACAATTGTTTGGAAAGTCAGTTTCGTTTTCCGCAGATCTTTCATATAAGCCTAAGAGTATATAATGCTTCAAGCTTCTCATTGTCAACATGTTGGAGAAACTACCTCGTCTCAGGAAATATTAAGCACAAAAGGAGGTAACTAAGTACATTATTAGAACGTATATTAATATATTCCTTAATAAGGAAACTAATAAGTAATCATATTTAATCAAATTAGAACTTAGAAGAGCCATTTAATGCTGTTGGGTGAGGATTATTTATATAAGATTGTACAATAATGTGGGTCGTCATAGCTTTATCTTCATGGAATACAATACTGATGATCTACCGACATACACTACACATCTTCATATTATTTGTCCTCACACAAGTATCTGTGTACAACAAAATGCGTCAATATTAACGTAATGCTAGTATTGTCATACGTTGTCCTCGCTCATTTCAGTTCGTTCAGAAAGAAATAGGTGATACAACGATGACAAGAATTATATGTACGTTATGTATTGTTCCAAAAATATATGTAAACATCATGCTTTCTGCTTACTAACTCAAGGACACAAAACGAGACTCCCTGAAAAGTGACAAACACTAATAACGAAAGGCCAATATTATATATTCGGTTTATGATAGTTGCCCTTGTAAAACCATTAACAAAAAGCACAGTATGGAATGTTATATTCTAAACAATTACAGACCTGTTTCAAATCTTACATTTTTATCTAAAGTTATAGAAAGTGTAGTTGCTTTCCATCTAAACAAATCTTTAATCAATAATACCCTTAATGAATCATTAGAGTCTGTCCAAAAAAGTGGTCACAGCACTGAAACAGTCTTGGTTTTGGTGAAAAATGATATTATGATGTCAATTGATCAAGGTAAGCTAGTAATACTTGTTTCTTCTGGACCTGTCTGCTTCATTTGATACAGTTGACCATAATGTACTTTTCTCTAGGTTAAAAGACATGTTTGGTCTGTCAGGTAAGTACTTGAATGGTTTAGATCCTACCCAGAGAGTGTCTATTTATGGTATTTTATCTGATGTTGAATTTTTGTTATCTGGTGTACCACAGGGTGCAGTTCTTGGTCTTCTGGTTTTCACAATGTATACCCGTCTTCTTGGGATCACTGCGCAGCGATATGGGGTTAAATATCATTTGTCACACAGCTGTATATATGACTGGATCCTGACAATGAGTTAAATTTCTCCTCTTTCTTGAAGAATTTAGAACATTGTATTGCTGATATTCGGCTATGGATGACTCAAAATCTTCTAAAACTAAATGATAATAAATAATATCTATAACAAATAATATCTATATGGCATTACCACATTGTGTTAAATCCCTAAAGCATAACAGATGGGTCCATCTTCGATTACCGCTAATGGGCCAGTAAAAACTCTAGGGGCTATTTTTTACCAATGTATAAACATGTTTGAACATATCACATGCCGAGCTGCCTACTACCATCTTAAGAACATCCACTGTTTAAAAGCACTATTGAAACAAGAAGCACTTATAACTGTAGTCCATGCCTTTGTTACATCTCGTATAGACTATTGTAACTCCCTGTTATATGGCATATCTGATTATAACATTAATCCCCTTCAGCAAATTCAGAATAGTGCAGCTCGCATTGTAACAAATACTAGAAAATATGATCATATCACCCCAATTCTTCAAAAGCTACATTGGCTACCTATTAGACAGCGTATCCATTACATGATTTTGTTAATAACTTATAAATCTATTAATGATATGGGGTCAGAATACCTGTGTGAACTGGTGTCCATTAGAAAGTCATCCCGAAAACTCAGGTCATCCAGTCAGATACTATTGCAGGTGCCAGTGTCTCGACTCGAGTCATATGCTGATTGTGCGTTTAGTGTTGCAGCCCCCACGTTGTGGAATAAGTTAGCGGCAGATATTAGAAATGCGTCGTCTCTTGAAAATTTTAAATCTGTTCTCAAGACACACCTATTCAAGGTCGCTTTCACAGATCCATAATTATTATCTTATAAATCACTTACAGGGTTTTTACAGACATATTATTTGGGGTATTATTATATTATATATTATTTGTATAGCGGCTTTGAATGGCTTCTGCTAGTAAGGGCGCTTTATTAAATATGCGTTATCATGATATCATTAGTGAATTTAATTGCTAACATATTTTCTTATAGATCTCTATGTGGCGGTGTATCATAACAATAGATAAAAGAGATAAATTGATAAATAGCAGCATGAGAATCGATGCCAAATTATCCCTCCCCCACACAGACATATATTAGTTATTCAATGGTGTCGAAATGTTCTGAAGTATAGGTTTCTTTTGAACCAAAGCAAAATACTGATAAATGTAAACTGTGGTGTCAAAGTAATTATATGGTATATGTATTAACTTATCATTGAATCAGACGGGCGTGTTGTTTACCTGGAGCTGTGTTGTTAAATGTCACTTATTGTATGTGCTTCCGCTTTCATACATACAACCGCTTCCCTGTGGATATATTTGTGATGTACAAAAAACTGAATAGCTGGCCCCCTACAGGCTGATAGGCAGCCCAGACATATAAATGTCTACCTATGTATTGATGTGTAGGTGTTTTGTATGTTTAGGTGCAAGTAATTAAAGTAAACAATTGGGAAGAGTAGTAAACGTTCTAGGGATCTGTATTTAATCTATTATTGCTGGTCACAAAGTGTGGTTTTGGCTCGTTTCGGGTATATATACGTTGGATGTATCATTGGTATTAAGACAGCTACAGGGTAGGAATAACTCAGACATAACGGTGTATAGGAATACCAGACTCCATATCAAAGTTCATATTCCATTATAATGGTATTTGTTGTTATGTTAACCTAGTGAGTCATCCCTGGGCCTTGAGTCCTAGATGAGTCTAGCGTCGAGGTTAAACTAACCACTTACTGACTGACTGACTGACTGACTGACTGACTGACCTACTGATTGACTGACTGACTGACTGACTGACTGACTCACTCACTCACTCACTCACTCACTCACTAAGACAGCTAAAGACTTGCATACGTAAAAATAAAACGTGTGTCACTAGGGATAGCACGGTGTGCCATCATCAGTATCATTTAAGACTTAGATATGACGTCTTCATGGCCTATTT
Source organism: Paralvinella palmiformis (assembly GCA_025642065.1). Classification (NCBI taxonomy): domain Eukaryota; kingdom Metazoa; phylum Annelida; class Polychaeta; order Terebellida; family Alvinellidae; genus Paralvinella; species Paralvinella palmiformis. The sequence goes on along the minus strand of JAODUP010000670.1, from coordinate 209,398 downwards.
CGTAGCGCCGTAGGGCATAGACCTCTGACACATGGGCTCAAATCCTGACTAGGCTTTTTCACTTCGTTTCATTATCTTTGAAGTTGACTGGTCCATTTAGATTACCGGGGTCACAAAGGTGACGATAAAATAGGAACATTTATTTCAGATTTAGAGTATCTCTGGTCTACTTACATCTCAATCACAAATACATTAGACCAATTGAGACCGGGGCCGTGTTAATTCAGGGTCGAGCATCTAGGCATTTAGAAACTTCGGGCCGCCCTCCAGTAATTCAATATTTCACTCCACTCCAACTAACAGCCTGGCCCTGGTACGCTAGGCACTAATCCGCAATACAAAAACCATATATATATATATATATATATATATATATATATATATATATATATATAGAGAGAGAGAGAGAGAGAGAGAGAGAGAGAGAGAGAGAGCATATATACATATATATATATATATATATATATATATATATATATATATATATATATATGGGATAAATAAATACATATCTACATGTATCGCTACAGCACAGAGTGCAAATTGGCTTTAACCATTGGAGCGTTAGGCCGTTGGTACCAATGACTCAACCAAACAGAATTGACAGACTAGTATAGTCCCTAAGGGGATTCTAGGCTTTAGCCTAGTCGGCCAGCCTTATGAATAATACGGCCTTGGCGGAGAACATTATCGTCTGCTCAGCATTAATGTTATTAATTCGCATGTCTGCGTACCGATATGTATGTGATTCAATCATCGACTTGCAAGACCTTGATCGTGCATTAAAATTTCATTCGAAAAACAAATTGGCACGAAATGAAATATTACCAACACTTGTATATCGACACGGTCTTGATTAACCGAACTGCATTAATGGTTCAGTCGCGTTAATGTGTCAACCAGATTATTGTGTCAACCGCCATACTGGTTCAACTGCATTAGGCCGAAATTATAGAAGTTCAGTGAAAATTGAAACAGGATGAGCGACGACGACATTGAAAACATAAACTTCTTTTTAACAAGTTTGATACACCAAATCCAATCATTGCTTTCATTTAGCCACTGAAATTCGGGGTCAAGAAATGCAGGAGATCGAATTTCATAGATAGTCAGGGTCATGTTATTTACGCAGGAAAACACAATTTTTGTGTGTGACTGTGATTAGTTAATTGGGAATAAACGGCAAATTGAACAACAAAGAGCATTTAAAATACAGGGTAATGATATCTGTTGATGTAGGTATGTTTGTTGATTTGGACTCGTAAGTGATTTTATGTGCGAGAATGCTGTTGACCTGATCTATTTAACTCTTTAAGGGAAATTATAGAATTTGGTATGACTACTTCCTTCTGGATTAGTAGGTACCTTTCCACAGTGAAACATATTTTATAGAATCAGCAACAACTGTTTATTTAATAAGAATGAGTGAGTGAGCCATTGAGCGAATGAATTAATGAATGGGCGAGTCAGAACGTTTGTGAGTAGGTATGTTAGTGAGTGAGTGAGTGAGTGAGTGAGTGAGTGAGTGAGTGAGTGAGTGAGTGAGTGAGTGAGTGAGTGAGTGAGTGAGTGAGTGAGTGGTGGTGGTGGTGGTGGTGAGTGGTGGTGGTGGTGGTGGTGGTGAGTGAGTGAGTGAGTGAGTGAGTGAGTGAGTGAGTGAGTGAGTGAGTGAGTGAGTGAGTGAGTGAGTGAGTGAGTGAGTGAGTGAGTGAGTGAGTGAGTGAGTGAGTGAGTGAGTGAGTGAGTGAGTGAGGCTTAATGACACATTGGCATTAATAAGATGATTTTAATCGCCTTTTACGACATGCAGAAGCACGTAAGGGGACAATTCTAATTCGTGTTCGGGGAGTTAATTAGTGAGAAACTTTGGAATATTTGCTGTTAGGTTCATATTAAATAGATATTTAGAGTGCTTTATCCTGTATTCATTGTATGATATAAATTAAATCAACAACAGACGCATTGTCACTGGCATGATTCGTTCTCCTATTAAAGGTTGAAATAATAATTGGCCACTGTCACGTATGTGTACAATGTTAAAATGGCGTTATCGATCTAAACGAAATTAGCTATAGACCAGTATGTTTACGACTAATATGAGTCAGTAACAATAACAAAGTATATAAATTATAACGTTGTAAAAATTATATAGAAAACACGTCGTTTTCTCGTTCATAATATGTCTACCATTAATAACATAGGGCTCGCTCAGAAACCGTGACAAGGCAAAATCGACTATAAGTGTCAGCCGCCAAACGGGGTCTGGTTAGGAACAATAACATTATAGACAATAGTAAGATATGTGATAACAAAATGAACGATCTCTGTACACTTGTCTTATATCTATCTATTGTTAGTTTTGTTGTTAGTTATTGCCGTTGTGTAATCAATCCCACCTAATGACCGTCACATCAGAAAATCTGCTCGCATCACATGTAAAGGTCAGAGGTAGACTTAATCGTCCTTGTCGATCGGGATAAAATGACGTCATTGTCTCTCGGTTCACCTGAATCGCACTTCCGTCGTCCATTTGACTTCAAGTATTTCTTCACATCGCTGTACCGTTATAAGTCTCTGGTATCCTTAGAGATGGAGATGTTAATTATTTTTTGTCAACAGACAATTCCGATATGATAGCATACTAAGATAGATAATAATTGTCACGCGAGGTCCTACATCATCATCGTCTTCGTCATCATCATGATCATCATCCTAAAAAACATCATCATCATCATCATCATCTTTATCAGCCCAATAGCATGTCGTCAATACCATCTACAGTATGTTCCTAATTTATATTAAATTGTGACGTCATCAGTGTCCTCTATCAGTTATGGTATTGTTGTTCTAATTACATTCTGAACTAATGGATTTACTTAAGGAACTGATGAAGAAATATAATTATCTAGAGAAAAACTATTTTAGTTAAAGGTAAAATTGATAACTGTAAATCAGGGTTGACGAGGACTTAGTAATCTATTTGTACTTAACTAAAAGTGTCTTAGGTTGTCCGGTTCGTGTATAAATTATGGTAAATGACACAATAATATATAATAATAATGTTCACGTTTGTGATCAGAGTCCACTGATTCAACGAACAGTATACAATGTATTTTAATTCATAAAAAGACAGACCATTGAATTTGGCAAAATAAGAAAGGGTTAAGTTGAGACAGCCGTGTTAGTAAACATCCGCTTACTTGATATTTACCGTATGATAATCTCATTTTCTCGTGAGTCAACCCTCTTGGAGATTAAACTAGTGCTAAAGTTGACAGTTTAAAAATAATAATATGAATTAGGCGAAGCCTTACTATATACGTTAAACTTCGTTTATCTATTATTACGATAAGAACAAACAACTAAGTCAGATGTTATTAGTTCTCTTATTAGTAACTCAATGTTACCTCTTTTGAGGTACATATATTTCGCGAATATTAAGCAATATTTCACTATGAAAATGTTAAAGCGAATGCCTTGTTTAACCTCGGCACCGGTGACACCTGGTACATGTTATCGAGTGGGCGGTCGCTACCTGGGAATGATCCAACAACCATAGATATTCTGAGTAGATTCGAACTCAGATCTGAAAGGTTGCTGTACTGTGATTTGTTCACTGGGCTATCGTAACGCTCATGAAATGTTTTAACCAATAATAATAAGTACTCTACTTTGTACTCCGTTGTTCTAATCTTTATAGAGTAAGTGCTGAGCTGAGAGAAGTAACATTGAGAGTCGTCGTGGCATTTACTTCTTAATCACTGCAAATGGATACTTATTCTGACTTTGAAGATCACACGATCAGTTCTTGTTTTTTGCTTATCGATTAAGAAGAAAAATACAGAATGTAAAAAAGGAAATAAAAATCGAAATAAAACTCACCCAAGATAAGAATTATCATCGAATAGACACAAACGAGGTATATGTGGCCCAAATAGTTGCGTGGCTGGTTTCAGACGTCTAGGACAGGACGGACTTCTGACGGATGTTTCATCTTTACTTCCACCTCGGCTCATTACCATCTCAGATTAATTGACCCATTTGGTCTGCCATCCCCCCCCCATTCACAAATAATACCTGATTAAAGGATTGACAGGAAAATCCTAATAATTTAAGTTGCCTTTGTTGATCTACTTGCCTGATTAATCGTCCATATTACGAACACTGTGGTTTTTTAAACAGTTAAATCGCTTTTCATTCACTGTTTAACCACACGCACGCGCGCGCACACACACACGCATGCATATATATATATATATATATATATATATATATATGTATGTATGATTTCGCCGAATATAGTCTTCCGTATTTCATTAAAAAATAATTCACCGTAATGCTAATAATATCCAGATAAATCTCAAGTGGATATAATTACTTATTAAATGTTATTATTTGATAAAGTGATTTGCTATATTTTGGAGGCGTTCCGTGAGCGCCATGATTAGAGCCTTGTCTTGAAAACCTCCAGGTTATGGGTTCGGACCAGATTCATTATTACTAATAATTCTTTAATGTCCTCTAACTGGATTATTTCATTTGATGAAGTCGTCTGGATGGCATGATGCTATATTTCAGTCTGTGCTTCTCTTAGCCGAATAAGTTACGGGGAGGAACTTAATGGTGCTGAAGATTAGGGTTCTAATCCGAGACGTGTACTATGGTTGGATGAGTTCTTCGTTCAGCCACATAACTAGCAAGATTTTATCTCCTAAAAATCCAATCAATTCTTAATTCCTTAATGTATTTAGTTGGAATGATTTCCCTGTGAGGAACCACTAACTTACAAAGGTAACAAGTAAGCCTATATCTGTTGCTTCTGGCTATTATTATTATTATTATTATTATTATTATTATTATTATTTCGAAGTATTCACATATATAATTAGCAATAATTGCGCATCAGACTAAAGAATGACTGCTAGATACAAGTTAAATGTCAACATGTTTACCAATCTCACTGCTCACTGCATTTCTATTTACCATTAAATTATACGGACTCAAAGCCGAATATGTCAACTAGTTCATTGTAACAAATGCTCGTATTTTATATATTTATTGGCTAGCTAAATCATGGTTAGAAACCTTAGGAAAGCAAACAAAGAAGATTACACTACGGCGACACCCAAATATAAGATACATTAATATTAGCCAGCAGCTCATACTAATAATAACAACATTGTGTTTTTATGGTAAAACTGTGTTAGTTTTCTGTTTCTGTGCTAGAATCCAATAGACGGTTGTTCCGTTATATTATTAAAAACGACGTTAGCTTTATTCATGATGCTCATGCACACATATGTAATACGTAGTTTATTTAAGCGTTGTTCAGATCAGTGCATACATACTGTCTCTATAATTAACGATTTATTTATGATAACCAACTCAGAACTTAATGTTCATAAGGGCGAAGCCATTATGCGAGGCACAAAGTGTCGATGAGGGTGAGTAAGGGAGGACAGGTCTCTCCCTTTTCTCAGTGGAAGAAAATTGGAAATCAAATAATACTTAGATGTCTTCTGAAGTAATACAAAATCCGACTTTTTCAAGTGAATACTGTGTATAAATAAGGGCAAAAGTAGACATTCCTGTGAAGAAAGACCCATGGTCTGAGACTTGGTGATTGGTTCAGTGTGTATACAGATTGTTAGGATTTTTTGAGGGTTACTTGATCTGTAACTATAAAATTAGTGTCCCAGGTCATAATATGATATATTATGCATTATGTCACTAAAATATTTAATAAGCAGACTGACCATTTATTTCAAGGTGCATACTTATGAGAAATAAATAATTATGTTTAAAATAGTTGTTACCCCATGTAAGTCTACATCAGTTAGTCGAAACGGCTGACCTTGAACAATCGTCTAGGGTGGTCTTTAATGAACCTATCTGCAAGTTGTTTGGAATCGATGTGTTTACTGTAATGTATTTTCATTAATGTTAAGGCAGAAAACCTTGTGTCAGCTATCCAGCTCATCAAACGGATTTTGATTAGCCCCAACACAGTGAAACTACGCTCTGCTTCCGCGGATGTGGCACGCAGAGTACATCCTAATACCAGTAAATTTCTAATGTTCGGAAAGGAATCTGGATCTGCGGATACTAAGTGTCAGGTAAATCGGTCCTGCTAGACTGCCTGGACCACATATTAAACCATCTGAATACCTCATTATCTGGCCAGCAGTTGTCTGCAGAGAAGGTTTCTGCAACTGTTACAGTAAGATATAAATAAAAGAAATGCCAATTGAGCTCTTGTAATAAAGAAGGTGTGTCAGAGCAGGTACATTCGACCTATTACCCTGAATCCTTGGAACCTTTCGCACTTCCTCTTCAGTACCTATATATGAAGCCAGCTATTCTTCAATTCTGTGAAGCCAACAATAACTGCAAATGTCTTCAAACAAGAATGTCTTCTAACCCAGCGTATCTTGCAAACACTTTTAAGTTTCTCGTGGCGAGTATTAGAACAATATTGCTTAAGTGCAAGCTCTAGGAATTATTTTGCCTCTCGGGAGAATTTTCAAACAATTGTAGTTACAATTATACTTCATTTTATACTAAGTAACTTAGTTAAAATGAAGTATATTGTGATTTGTCTGTTAAATAATAATGTTATCAGACACACAGTATGTAATATATTCTATGTGTGGTTATTTAAGAATGAAAAATTCGCCATACTACTACTAGTGATTATGTCGCCAAATGATATATTGCATTTAAAGATGGAAGATCCCTACTAGAGACGGTTATGGGGTTCTGACCCCCTGAGAAGGGGGGGGGGTCCTGACCACCCTGACTCCCCCACCCGTAGATCTGCCACTGTATATGTTAGAGTTAATCTGTATCATCAGGTAATATGTATATTACCTGAATATTTCAGGTAATACGTGTATGGATAGGTGAGATTTAATACACATTACCTGGAAATGTAAGGTAATATACATATTACCTGATTACACAGATTAAGAGTAAAACACACACACACACACACACATTATCAACACCATTAAAACTGAAGCTGGCCTCCTCATTAACACTATGAGTGACCTAACTGGTAATCATAAAATACCAGAACAATTGTCTAATTGCTGTACTAGACAAGGCGTTTCGATGACGTAATAGTTATAGCACTTCATTGCAAACTATAGTTAATAACATTTGTTGTTGAAGGTGCATATTCTTCATAAAAAAAACCTTATATTTGATACTTATTATTACACTTGTGCTGTCGTTGTTTTTATTAAACTTGTTCTGATATCAAGCATTTATTGATATTAAGTAATATTCTGATTTAGGTCAAGATGAATGTTCTCCTTCTATCTATGCAAATCGAGTTTCTACTTAATCCTCTGTTTGTCATATCGCTGCAGAGGTTTCTTCACCTAAATTACATTTCTATCTGAAACAACAAATAAAACAGTTCTTTTTCAAATTCAATTACAGTATGTTAAAATACACCATAACAAACATATATTTTAATTATAACACAAATAAAGATAATAACATTAACGATACTTCATTCATTATTAAGTAACTAGTGAAAGAACACATTAATTTTTGTAGCACAAAATAAAATTGAATTTAGTCGAAAGCTCTCAATATGTTTAATGCTCGTTAATGTAGCAAATTCTCTGATGCTAAATTAATGCAAATACTACTACTGCTAATAATAATAATAAGTATTAGTAGTAATAACAGTAGTAGTGGTAGTATAATACATGTTTATATAGCGCCAGAACCAGGTAACCCTGTTATGAGGCGCTGTACAGTATTATTATCCCTGACTCAGACCTGTTTCCACCCAGCACACATCTCGACTTCCAACACATGCTACCATTAAAGGCGGAAAGCGTTACTCAAACACGTAGCCATCACGTTCTTTCTTTCAGGTTCTAATTGTTATGGATGAGTGAAGCAATCGCCACATGACAGCACTGAAGCTCCCGGAGCCTCGAACCCGCGACCCTCCGGTTACGAGTCGTACGCTCTAACTAACTGCGCTATCACGGCTCGATAGAGTAGTAGTAGTAGTAGTAGTAGTAGTAGTAGTGCTAAAATGATTGAATAAAATATAATATTCAAAGAAAGAGAATACTAATATATTTAGTTAGAAGGTTGCTTGGTTTTTACCAACTGTACCAGCAACGATCCTTTCAGAAACCTGCTTTATCTAATAATCTCATATCAATCAAGCCTTAGTCTGAAATGCGGAGGTCATTTAATTTAATTAGGTGATTTCTCTTAAGAGAGTCAAATTAGATTTATTGTCTCCAACGGTCTATATTAACCATCAAATGGATGGTTAGTATAGTGACCTTACCGTGATGTAGCAATAGCTCTGGCCTTAATGGATTATTGGTTAAATACTGAAAAGTGACTCAGTGAAAAGTATTATTCTAATAGATTACAGAAATCATCCAAATAACAAAATCAGACATATGTAAAGAATATGAAGAATGACCAAATATATCGTTAATCTATTTAGACAATAAGAAAATATTCCTTCCAACCTTTTATGTCACACTTGTAAGATATTTATTTATATAATTAATCTCGCTGATATCGATGGTTTCTGAACGGATATGAAAATCTATTGGGAACCATGATATAGGAAGTTAATCTATTCCGCACTAATGTTTAGATAAAACAATTAACAAATAGCAGTAATAACATCGAGGATACTATATTTATAATGGTGTATACTGGGCTTTATATATATATATATATATATATATATATATATATATATATATACATATATATAAGTAATAATCTATTCTTTTAAGACTACCCATTAGGCTGTAAGTTTTAGGATTTAATAGGTGTATGGTCTTGATGAAGAAATCGAAACCCTTTCTTTTAACTTTTAAATCGAAATGATTTATTATTCATACGATGTTCACAGAATGTCACATGAGATCAAATGCAAATATAATGTCATAATTTTCAGAAAAGTTCTATGCAAATTGTATTTCTAAAACATTTGTCGCTATTAATACTTAAAATACAGTATCATATGAACAAAGCAATATTTGTTGAAGGAAGAAGTGATGTTTGTTTGCTTATTTGACTTATATTTTACACGAATAACTTGTTTATATAGATGATCCTCTAAGAAAACTAAGTTAGATACATGGAGGTCGAAAATGTCATTTTGAAAATAAAATAAAAATAGGAACAGTTCATATTCCTCCTCTTAGAAGTAATAAATTCGTTGGATCTCTACATTTATTAAATGCAAGGGACGCTTTAATCAATTAATCGGATTTGAAACTAACAATATCATAAACAGTTCCTATATTCATTCAATGAACTGAAAAATAAATCAGTTGACATTGTGTAATTATTAAATACAATATAGCTTGTTTTCCTATGACAAAATCGTACACTGATTGGCTGACACCCGAATGAGTGTTGGCTTATTACAACATTTTTCACGCATGCGTGTTCAAGACAACCAAGTATTTTAGGTACAATTGTTAACGGAGATGTTAAATGAATTTGATCTATGGTCGTTGTAGAGGAATCCATATTGTGGTATGGGATCACAATTTGTGATCGTAAGTCGGAACAGTGGAATAGTCAGATTACGGCATAGTTTTCACTGTATACATCATAGCATAAAATTCGGGACTTACAGATTATAGTCTTAATGGGGGGGGGGAGTGGTCTCCAAGAGGAATGGTTGCCAGGGGAATGGTCGCCGATGGCAATTTTACTGCATAAACCACTGTGTCTGTACGTTTGCATGTATTCTTTCTACGTCATTATCTTTTATTTTATTTTCGGTTAGTCATATACCATGGATAAAATATAACACAAAAGTATAACACACCAAAAAAAAAACCCGATAAAGGCAGCCTGCCAAACAAAGAGCTAAATGTATCTTGGTCCTTCCATCATCTTATTAACATAAACACATTACTATCCTAAGCTCTAAATAATCACACAGATCTAAGCTTATTCCCGGATTAGAATAAAATAAAACATGAAACATTATTATCGTATCTTACCGCACATTGTATGCCGACTGAACAAGCTATCGCCAAATGCAATGAAGTGAAATGAAAGGTGGAGTGCTAAGTGAAGCGCTAATTGGTTAAATTTAGCTATACCTTCTACATATGTAATGAATTTTACAATACAACAACAATCTATGATGATAATATGTTAGAAGTGTATATTCTTTTCAGTAGGAAAAAGTAGCTTTTGCAGAAATAAATCCTGTTCAGTTAGTCAGTCAGTTAGTCAGCCAGTCATTAGTTCAGTTAACTAGATGGTCAGTCCGTCGGTCGTTCGTTTACTCACTCACTCTATCGTTCACTCACTCACTCACTCACTCATCCCACTCCCACTCACTCACTATTTACTTCTGGACAGGGAGAAACGCGTACTACACATCCAATGATACCAAGTTTACATCCACTATATTAATTATTAACGATGTTACTGCTGATGTTGCAGAGAGCTTCTGTACACAGATAACAATCTTCTTTAATCAGAGGATGTTTTGTGTTCCGTACCTTCTAGATATATATATATATATATATATATATATATATATATATACCCCGATATTAACTGTAACCGACGATAACGATGTAAGCACGATCGGGATCCATTAAACGGTAGAAACTGATTTATGGTCGCTATAAACTATTACTAGCTAATAGTTCTGTCTGTCGGATCAAAGAAAAAAGACAACCACAGGCAGATGTATTATTTATTACACAGATGTAGACATTCCCTAATGCCTGTATTACTGGTCAGCCATTTGAGCCGCAATATCTTCCCCAAACAACACAAAACATCTTCTAGTTTTTGTATTCCTTACATCTTACATGATGTCTGTTATTTCTTTGTATCTTAAATATAATGTATATATTTAAGAATTAGTATTTACAAGACCTAGCAGTGACATACTCTCCTTAGATTAGTTTCAAGTTTATATATATATATATATATATATATATATATATATATATATATATATATATATATATATATATATATATAAGGAATACTATCAAAATAAAATTATTTTATAATAAATATGTCTGACATAATATGTTTCAGCTCTAATTTTAGACCTTGTTTCCATGGCAACTATGATGGCGCATTTATTTAGAGGCTAGGTAAATGTGGTTCTCTATAAATCAAACATCATCATCATTATAACTAACATACGACCGGATAGTGGTGAATGGGTCATACTAATTAGCGTCAACTGGCGAAAATAAAACATCAACAAAATATGCTTGATTAGTTCTACACATAAATTAAATAAAGTAGCCGTTACTGTTGTTTTTATGTTTTTTTCTTCCCAAGTTGTACAAAACTTTATTATTATTTCTGTTTCTGTCAACTATAGACAAATCTATTACCACAAACGTGCAGACAAATCACAAAAAGAACACAAATCAGAAAATAAAATTGTTAGTGTTATTTTTTAGCCGATGACGACCTTTCACTCTAAGTCATAAAAGCACTGTAAAGAAATACTATTAGTTATTTACTAGTGTGTGGTGTTCAATCCGGATACTAAGATAACCTTCTATTTATGGAGGGGTGTTTTCCATGGCTTAGCTGGTAGGGTGGCCGAACACTTACCTTGTAGTCGATCCGTTCATAGAACAACACCATTTACATTTCTATTTACAGGAAATGTTTCACAAACGCAGATATTAATGAAACTCAAACCTTAATAATCGGATTTTTTAATCGCGGTACTTTATCAACACGGAATCCCCCCCCCCCCAAAAAAAAACAAAACAACAACAACACAGCAAGAACAAACAAACAACCTGCAATATGGATTGTTTGCAGGTTTGTGGTAATAGACCTGTCTATAATTCTCAGAAACAATAATAGAGCATTGTACAATTTGGGAAGAAAAACACAAAAACAGCTGGGATGCTATTACAGCTGCTGATAACTCATGTGAGGAAGGTAAGAGTGTACATCCGCCTGCATTCGTATTTTTCTTGATTTGAATATGATTCGCGGGTACATGATATTCAAAAGCTATTTGAATTATAGAACAATATCTGAAATATTTTTATTTATTTGTAGCTATCAATAGCTTTATGCAATAAAAGAGATTGTTTACCTGTGACGAAGGAGATGATGTTATTTTTATGTAATATTTTTTAAGTACCTATCATTCCTCCACGGACTCACTTATGGTTGAATTAACTACTGAGCAGGGAAATACGATCAGTGGCTTGTGGAATTCCAAACGAAAACCTCTCTGTTTCTAAACAAGCACTCTATTTCTGAGCTACCATGGCCAAACGGGTTAAACTTTCTTTCATTTAGAGAATTCAACATTTGTAAGCAAACTATTAAAGAAATATTAGCTAAATAACAATGTTTCTCCGAACTTTGCTAATAAGGATCCATATAATTTGTTTATTATATTTATAAATCTCAAATGTATCTTAATAGCTTGACGAGAAATGGTATTACAGTATAATATGGTGTATTTATCAAGGGACTGCCTTGTATAATATTTTGTGCCCAATTATATTTTTAATGTTGAAACGTATGATTACATTAACTCTCTCTCTCTCTCTCTCTCTCTCTCATATATATATATATATATATATATATATATATATATATATATATATATATATATATATAAACATTTCAACGTTCAACGTCAACAAGATTTGTTTAACTCCAATAATCCCATCGATGCAAAAGTACATTCTCTCTCTCCCTCTACTCTCTCTCTCTCTCTCTCTCTCTCTATATATATATATATATATATATATATATATATATATATATATATATATATATTATAAACTTCAACAGAAAGGGTGTATCATTTTTAGGAATGAAATATCTTAATTACAAACATGATGCCTTGGAAAATTTCCCAGAATTAGTTTATTTTTCAAGAATTCTTATAATTGTACGATTTTTAATAAATGACTTGGCGCAATCCAGCAAAAATAATTAAACTTTCCTTTAACACAAACAAACAACAGGCAGTCTGAAAGGTAATAGGGTCAAATAAGCTGGTCGATTACGGTAAGCAATAAGAGCTTTGACAATCGATATTTAAACGGAGCATACCTCATTAAATTACCTGTAAGTTTAAATTATTTCGGTCATCTTAGTTCTTAGCGAAACTTAGAATTATCATAATACAAATTGCAGCCAAGACAATAGTGTTGAGTGATGGACATAGGGAAATGTCGTTACATAATTAAAGATTCTGAATCAATGTATATTTTGATAAAGGAATTATATTTGGTATTACGACACTTTCACGAATGGCTAATTATATTAGGAGGCTATAAAAGGTAAATATACAATATATGCCTTATCTAAGAGCATGGGCACTTTGCCAATATATCAGGTTATTGGCAATTAGCACTTATATATAAATACCTTTGCCAGCTTTGACGTACACTCTCTTGGAATAAATGATTTACTGGTTGATAACACGAAACACGGAAACGAAATGACGTTATAAAGGTTAACATTAGTTTTGTCACTGAGGGATGCGTGGCTCTTCATCGATGAAAGTGTCTCTTGATAATTATATCTATGTGTGTGCGTAAGAGAATCCGCTAACACAAAAACAGGTGACAAACAATGGCGTGGTTCTTATCAGCAATATTGGCGCGAAAACAGATCATGCTAAAACAGCGACACACAGACAGACTGGCGTGACAGCAGTGTAATAACAAACAGTAGCCAATAACCACATTTATATAGCACCATGTGATCTTAATACAATACATAATTGTATATGGCTTACGTTTTAACTACTCTTAACACTGCCAGCCTTTGTAAACAGTGGGTTGTAATAATTGATATGAATTACGACAAACGTGAACAGAAATAAATTATTGACATGTCCATTGTAAAACAAAGAGACAACAGTTAATGTAGAGAAGATACACAATAATATAAATATTTTAGGATACTACAAGTATTACACTTCTGGTAGACATTGTTGTATTCGTATGCCATTCAATGATGTACTGTTGTTAACTTTGATTCTCACTTAGACAATATTTCATAATTCCCATTGAATTTAGTATAGTCGGGTAACCGTTGAGTAACACGTTCTGCTATTTGCATAAGTTAAATATATTTTTAGGGAATTAAATTAACCCACAGTTATATCGAATTTTCTATCTGTTCATTCCAGAAAGGATTTAACTATATATATCATAACCACTAACTTGGTCAAATAAATTAATACAAATGTGTATTACAAGGAAATACGTGATGTTTAATTTTATCATGCCCTGCAGTACACAGCAATAAAACTATTTGTACGTCTGTATTGCTTTTGTGGGAGGGATCAGAACAAAAGCGTAGGAGAATAACAGAAAGAAGGGCACACGAAAGTAAGGAACGATGGGATGCCTTAATAATCTAATAGTCAAAGAAAAAAGACAAAGCTTTCTTGTGTACTTAATGGAAATAGTAATTTTAGCACAATGCACTTAGAGGACCTAACACAAATAGTAATGTATGGCTAATCCGCTATTCAACGTAGTCGATTCCCAAAGGCCAACACCGTGACCTACTGGAAATTATGAAGTGCATGGCTAGCCATTTATTCATTTATTTGAGATGAAAAGATTAATAATTACATTTTTACGATGTAAGCATTCGTAAGTACATTTACGAGTTGTATTATCATTGTGAGACAGTATCAATAATAACATGAATCTGGCCTTCTTCGGTTCATTCTTTATTGCATTATTCTTACCAATTGGTCTATCTTCAACCAAGTTTATTGCGCGATATATTTATTAAAGCATCGTCTCTTTTCTGTATATTTTGAGGGCTGGACACTTATTTAGAAAATACAAAACAAAACCAGAAGATGGTATTTTAATCGCAATTCAAATATTTGTCGAGGTCAAGTCTTAGATAGAGTCTAATTCAGAAAGACAACTTAAATTAATGGTAAAATAGCATCCTTAACCTAGAGATTCACCTGAACTAATCAGAATACCCTCACCTCGTGAAATGTAAAAGTCACGAATTAAAGCCACATACCTATATTCATATAAGAAAAATAGTTGGATGGATGTGATACTAGTACTTCTAGTTATCACTGACAATAATAGATGTATATCTATATATACTGACTTCTATCTCTCTCTCTCTCCTCTCTCTCTCTCTCTCTCTTATATATATATATATATATATATATATATATATATATATATATAAACAGCTTCTTCTAATCTAATTACTTCCATTTCTCCTTAGAAATACACACATTCTGTGTTTTTCTCTTGATGATGAGATATCACACAGTGAAGCTTTCGTTAAATTAATCATTGCATGAACGTTGTTTCCTATTTTGAATCAGATTAGAGAGTCCATCTGATGCACAACACTATGGATAGTTCACCAGATAACTGAATCTAGCTTATTAAATTTACCAAAAGTCGAAAGTCTCACTAAGTTCTTAACTCGGAGGCTAATATAAATACAAATTTCACTGTCAAGGTGAAAGATGAAATATCCCACAGTCATAAGACGGGTGGGGTTTGAAATCAGGTACTTTCTCAAACTTCCACAACAGTCAGGACACATAATTAATATATATATATATATATATATATATATATATATATATATATATATATATACTAATTTAGTCTGCTGTATATATGCCGTCTTTTATCATCTGACCACAAAAGTCTGCTCCGCCTTATGATCTGCTCTCCCTGCACTAAGTATATTTGGAGATTACAGACACTGACTTTCAGCTCCGGATTATGGCTACCTCTACCATTCACTAGTATAATAACATAATTCGGACATTCATCTTCTAGTATAGTATACAGTGACAGGATATTTCTTCAACAGTGAGACATTTGACAATGATGTTTCAAAAACTCCTTATTATATATCTCTCAACCTGCTATATATAGATAATAGAACAGAGACGGGTGAAAGCCAGCAGGCAGAGCAGATTGTGATTCGTGACATCATTATGAATAAAAATGCAAATATATGTTGGGTACCTGAATACAACTCGGAGATAATACGATTAACGGGTGCACAAGCACACACGCACGTACGCACGCACGCACACACGCACACACGAATTACCTATTAGATTTAAAGCTACAATAAATAAGCAGTAAATTTATTTCTTGGCTAGAAACACATTTTAAAATCCAGAAAATGAAAATGGGCATAACTCTTACATGTGAAAGCAGCACCGCAAACTATCAAAATCTACACCGATACCGGATCCCACGCAAACCGGAAGCAAAGCCTGCGCATGCTTCATTAAAGAAACAATTGAAGAAACCACACCCCGATCACATTAGCTGAGTTGTACGTAGTCAAAGCTGCACTAGTCTGGATATCGATACAGCCTTTCCACGAAAGAGTCATTATGTACTCAGACTTTCTGTCTCACTCCCAATCATCTCCAACGCTAATTTTCACACTCATCCCAAATTCATCACATAAATCTACACCACGGCATCAACCCTCAGGAAGTGCGGAATCCGAGTGATTCTTTACTCGGTTCCAAGCTACGAGAATCTAGAGGCCAATGATATATATATATATATATATATATATATATATATATATATATACTTTGTATTCTATTTAAGTAGTGCTCTTTTGGTCACAATTTCTAAAATGTATAGACATTACGAAAATCTGAGCCAACGCCTTTATTATATGTAACCTAAAACAAACATGAGCATACGCACGCACGCACGCATGCACACGTCCGCAAACACACACACACACACACATACACACATACATATATATATATTTCCATAGTTTGATCCACGTTAAAGCTACGTTGATTCTAGCCAGGAAATGACAACCTCATCATCAAGAGGAAACTTAAACCTACCGGATATAGGTGACGACATGATATCGGCAACTTGAAGGCAGTCAGCTTAGATGTTATGAGATCAATAGAAATGAAGGGCAAACCCTGAAAAAATGGATAAGTGCACACAAATTTATTCCTTTGTACAAACAATGACAAAAGGATTCCAAGATATATTTCCTCAGCTATGGTATGCTACTTCTAACTCGAAACCCCCTTTCGTCGTTTTTGTTAAGGCAGAGCTGGTTCCCATTCAGACCACGAGGTCTCAATGTCCTCAACCAGCTTCCTGCTGCTTATCGAACCTTAATCACAGTCGAAAAGTATTCAACAAATTGTGTCTATTCACCTACAACATTAGCTTTATGTTGTATTGTAATCAACCAATCAACCAATAAACCATTGATTTAATTGCTCAGTCGTTGCACATCTAATCTAAACCACGAGAACTTTATCTGACGGTGCTCTCAGAGCATTCGTTAATCGAAGGATACTTCAATCTAACACAAACAGATAAATAACAGTAGAACTACTAATGCTTGAAAGAATACTGTCTGATTATTCCAGGTCCTATACCGAATTATCTAGGTCACACAGAGAGAGGTAGTGCTGTGCTCGATTCGCTGAAACTATTATATAATTAGATCAATACTATTACTGGAGCTAAGGAAGATGACACGGCAATTCGTGGTTAGTTCGGATATTCTGTTACCTTTCTCTGATACTTGAACAGACTCACATCTATGCCTATCCTGTTCCACGTGAACTTTAAGGCTGATGGATGGTGATGATGGTGATAGTGATAACAATTATAATGGTAATCTGAACCATAGTCTATAACATATATCAACCATTGTATTTGTGTATAAAATGTGTTCGTAATATGGAAGAAGGAATATGTTTTAATTCTTTTTACAGGGTACAGCGTCTTACAGAAAATCAAGTTAATCAAGGTACTATATAAAATACTGCTGCAATTATTATTATGGCTATTATAATTATTATTATTATTATTATTATTATTATTATTATTATTATTATTATTATTATTATTATTATTATTATTATTATTATTATTATGTATACTATATAATTCATTATTTATTTTATAGATACACATATACCACAAGACTAAAAAAGAAAGAAAAACCCAAAATAAATAATGACATAAGTTACATACTAAACAAAGAGATGAATACATCCCTAATAAGTACATACATTAAATATATCTTAACAAGATTATTGTTGTTATTAATATTATTATTATTCAGTTGTTGTTGTTATTTAGATCTGATATGTATCCTTACTCTGAGCTTTCACAATACCCGTACACGTTCACAATATTTACCAACATCCAATTAAAAATGGAAATAAATCGTTTAATCGATGGTCCCTCCTGTTAAATGTAATAAAAATAGAAGTAAAACTGTTGGTGGACGATGTCTCCATCGGTTTTATTAGTTCATCAATGTTTGTTTTTCTTAAGAAATAAAGCCAAAATAAATAAATAAATAAAGCCCCGATTTCATTAAACGCAATTCTAACGTTAAGAAGAACTCCCAATATGCTTGTGGGACGCCCCCCGGTCTAACGATAGCGTGCTGGACCACAGATCACTACCACCGGTGTTCGAATCTCGGCGTGGGAATATCTGAAGGGTGTTTCATCTTTGACTTCGCTTCATTACCTTTGGAGGTCGCTCGGCCCATTTAGCCTACTACGTGCACAACAGTGGCCGTAAAACAGCAATCATCCAAAAACGCTCCCCCCCCCACCCCCATCCCCCACAGAGCGAGTCGTTGGAAAATTCGGTTGTTAAAAATGGGTATTCCGTTCAAATGTGTAGCAATAGATCGATTAAGTGTCTTACTAACACCCTATAGACAACTACATCTTCCACTCTATACGGAGACGGAGTAACGTTCAGATAGAAGATGCTCTAATTTATGAACGACATTCTGGAAATCCAAAGACGTATAATTTATTGGCTGCTGACTGATATTTATTTCAATATATTTATCTGTATAAATGGAGACGTAGAATTGGTCACGTTGCTGTAGGCAACAAGATGGATGGAGGAGAAATATAATCTCCAATAAACGAGAGGAAAGACCCTCGCCCTACATAATGCCGCTATAAATCTGTCCCTTCTGTATACAATGCTGACAGTCGACATAATAAAGAGCCGTTTGTTTTTATCGAGAAGTTCCATCAAACAACTTCTAAGGAATACGAGGTAGTTTTGTTATATCTGGAGTTGTTTTAACGTTTGTTTTTCACAACATTATATTGTTACTAGAATCTCCATGCGTGCGTGTATGGTTTGTATTATTCTTTGTTTATCTGCAACTTTTGATGTAATTCGCCATCAGATACTGCTGTATCGTTTGGAATATTCCCTTGGCAATAAGGAAAATGCCTTAACTTGGGTAAAGTCGTACCTCAGCGACATAATTCAGTGCATTTCAATCGCGGATAAACCATCACCAGATGTCGATCTTCATTTTGGCGTACCACAGGGATCCGTTTTACGGCCAAAGAATTACAATATGTATACTAAACCAGATGGTGAAAATATTAAACGGCATAATATTAAATATCATTGTTATGCCGATGGTACACGAGTCTACAGATCTTTAAAGCCATGTGATAAGTGGGATGACATTTCATCTTCAAGTGAAGCTCGTACTGCAGACATAGGTATTTGAATGAACAGCATACTACTGAATAAAGAAAGATAAGACCGAATTCGGTTGTTTCCATATCCAAGCAAGATGTGAAGAAAAGTGAGAATCTTCGCATTAATGTAGGATCCAGTTATAAATGTTTTTCTATATCTGCTAGAAACAAAAAATCCACAAAGCAATGTACGGGGGGGGGGGAGATATTTCCGAGCATCAGGTCCCAGGATGTGAAATAAGTTGTCAAATCATATTAAATTTGCAGCAATTAAAGAAATATTTTGTAAGGTACTTAAAACCACTTATTTAAATTTGGCTATTTATAATAGACAAACCAGAGTATTTATTGATAAGTGTGTTTGTACTAAATAAGCTTAGAAGATGCTTTAATTATGTTTTAAACTGGATCAGCACGTTTTTGTTGAACAGAAGTTTATATTTTGTCAGCAAAAATAAGGTATTTTCTCTATTCTGCGTACGCCAACAAATTCATATTAATGCCAACACAAACATGCCTCAACCAGACGTAATCTAAACTAATATGTTTAGAACCACATTTCTTGACATACAGAATATTATCAATGCAGTGACTTTTAAAACTAGGTGTCCACAATTAAAACACTGATATATACCCGCTTTGACTCAATTAATGCGCTGATAGATACCTCTAAATATAAAAACCACCATATACCAGTTTGTCCGCAAATAACAAACCGACAGATACCATCCTGTCCGCAAAACACCGCTAACTACGCCATTACTATGATAGATGAGTTATAGGCTAGATAAAGCGACATTACATCTACTTAAGAAGGTTAACATCATAAACACCATAAATTACTTCTATCTTTGTAATTAATCAGAGTAACATCTGGAAGCAGGTGTCCTGAAAACAGATAAAACGTCTTCTTGTGGAGAATTATCTTCATTATTAAGACAGACAAAAGTGTCATCTCTATTGATATAAACATCGCATTATGTCATGTGGATCAACTAGGTTTCCATATATATATATATTAATGATCATATTGTACTTTTACAGTTTCTAAGAAGTGTCATTGTCACCGACATCAACCCATTATTGGATATAAACATCATGTAAACCATTAACAATACTACCACCTTGTATGTCATTAAAGACATCAAACTAATACATATGCTGTTAAACTACACTTCTGGTGGAGCATTTAGTTGTCAACGAATGCACTGCAAACCTCAATGTTGTGGGTTCGAACCCCGCTCATGCTTGTTTTTGTAGGATGTGTCTCCTTAGGGAGTCGCTCCTCGGTCGTATGTCCCAGGTGTGACCAGGGCTGAAGTTAAACAACTGAACACAATAACAACAATTTATTTCTAATTTATTACTGATATTTAAGCTCAGATTTAGCCTTCTTATGCACATTAATTACTTCAGTTTGTTGTAAATTAGTTCGTTATTGGCTAGTTGATTTAAATTATTTATAAATATTATTCTATAAAATATTCTTCTATATTTATGTTAAGATCAGACAGTCTTTTGTTAATCCAATTATAACATTTGAAGTCTAATGGTGGTTAAACAGAGATTCCGGACACAGGTGGCCTTGGTATCGCTATAAATGATTATTTTAAACTGTTGACCGTCTTCACTTGCCACATTCCCAATAAAGGATAAACCGTAATTATGTCGTTCGTCATATATCCACATAATCCAGATGAGTGTAAGAAAACAGACCACAGATTAAAAAATGTTAAAGAGATCATCGAAAACAATTTGATATATACCCGGCATAATTAGATATCGAGATTAAACCTATTTACATCGCATAGAATCTTATCGGAAAGAAAACGTCTTCACCAATGGAAACAACAGATAACTTTTGTCTGATGTATTTAACACGACATGGACACTGTCCAGTTAATAGATAACTATCGTGTGTTATCTGTATATTAAACACCGGTAACGGCACCGACATAATTGATGTATTGATTAGAGGGGGGGGGGGGAGATGGAACTATAAAATGATGGAATGCCGACAACTCCGAAAAGGTCAACATCATGATAGTCAACGAGTAATGCCCGACTCTTCATCGGGGCTTCTAATCGTTTGGTTTGGTTTTGTTGTTCGGGGAGAATCCCCAGGCTGTCGCTTAATCAGCACAGCCTCTATGTTGGAGTGGTTGAGAAACCTCCTCCCCCACCACTCACAGGGGAGCAGTACGGAAAGATGGAGCCGAAATAACCTGAGGTGGTCACTGCCAGAGTGTTTACGTCCTCAGGGGGTTTTTAACGTCCCCCTTTATTTTAAATAATTCAGTGGAGACGGCAGCGCCATTTAACGTGGTCAGCCACCCACGATGTAGTGAGCCGAGAAATTAATCCCTGGAAAAGTTTCGACCTCTTACGGGGTTCGAACCTGCAGTGACAAGTCCGTCTTAACCGCTAGGCCACCGGAGCTCACTATTCTAATCGTGTCTCTCTGTGTGTCTTATGTCGTACGGTGACAGGTAACAGGTGACAGAACGTGCTAAAACACTGACGCATACACAGACTATCGTGACAGTTCACCATTCATTCACTTACCATGATAATGAATAATCCCAGCACCGCATTGCCTTACCGCCTACGATGGCCGTGTTTAATCGGTCTTCCGATGGTACAGTAAATAGAGCGCTGCATACACGCAGGTTGTGAGTTCGAATCGGGGTCGTACCTCGGCCATATGTCTAATGTATGACCAGTATCGAGGCTATTCGATTCAACTCAACACAGTTCAGTTGTAGTTGATATATCACTACTCCAAATGTATCACTACCGGTCGTAATAAGTCGTTAATTGTGTTATATGATGACCCCGAACACTGTATGAAATATTATGAGAATGGATAAAACAGGATTAGTCATTCCAAATATAAATGAAGAGGACCAATAATATATATGTACATATATCTGTATATATTAAGACTATATATAACGACTTTGACACGATCACAGTGAATTTATGTCACTAATACAGTTATTGTCAACAACCTATTCCGCATTCGGGTTGTCTGCATACGTAATCTAAACTGCTGATGGATATGTAAGATAAGAAAATGTATTGAAGAACATTCATTATCCCAACCGTAGCTTATACATAACCATACATGACGTCATATAAACCTAGAGATTAGAACCGGTTAAGTCGATATCTGCCAACGACTCCAGAATCAAGACCCATTCCTGAACGATATATTAAAGTAAATACATTATGATCCAGGAAAAGCCACACACGGCATCAAGTATATCGTATGTTGCGTCCGATGTTTTAATCCAGAGAAATTGCTATTTAATCCAATCGGAGTTAATTCCTCGATAAGAAAATAATTTGTTATCATTAATACAGCGATAAACATACGAAATGACGAACTACATATTAAACAAACGAACATGTGCTCATAGATATTTAGCTATAAATTACTTTATTACTATTTTCAACTTAAAATACGCTTCACAATAATTTATGAATGCATATAATATTGTAGAATTTCATAAAACAAATACTAGCAAAACCACTTGCCATATCAAATCGACAGAAATTGAAGACAAATATAAACGTGGCTACAAGACAATAGAGAAAATTTGGTTTTGTATATCACAGCCCGCGAATAGAAAGAAAGTGTGTGGTTTTTTTTAATAGAAATAGTAATATTAACTACATTTTTATCAATGGCGTTGACAATAAATAATTGTACAGAGGAAAACAGTTAGTGAAAAAAAATGGATTCAAAACGTCAACATTATGACTCATTTGCCCGATAGATTATTTCACAATACCAAATAGGTGGTAATTAAATTGAAAGACACATAATTTCAAATTTAGAATTACTTTTGTTATCAAGAACGTGAAATGTCTACTTCTTGATATTTCCTTCACGCCATAAAAAATTAAGTATTCGTAAAAAACTGAACTGAAAAAACAACTAACTTTAACTGACTTTCTCCAATATATTACGGTTAAAAGAACTGTAGTGTATTAAAACTTAACCAAATGTAGAACATCGCTAATACAGATAAATCCTAGGATGACGGATTCAATACGGGCGCAGAAATGCAAACAAAATGATTTCCATAATAATATCAATATAATGATAATAATAATACTGATAATAATACTAATAATAATAAATCACTCAAAATTAAAACGTGAATTTGAAGACATAAAGATCTGATATAATTCGGCACTGGTGAAATTTATCACATCTGGCCAAGGGGAAAATCCCACAAACACGGTTATGAATCGGGTACCGAATCCAGAATCCGGACATTTGCTATCATGAGACTCTCTCCTGTATACTAGAATTGTTAACAAGACGAATAATTCGTCATGTAATGGAGAACATGTAGATGGGATGATCGATAAACTGGTTCATTCAATAACTTAAAGTAATTTGTTTTCATAGATTTGCGTTGGTAATGTAATTAACTCTCTTCACTCTCGCCGATCTTAATGAGAATTCATGGAATGGATTAGTTTCAATATCATAAAAATCGAATACGGTAATATCCTGAAGAACCACAGAACGTGCTCGTCCTGTCGACCTCTACAGAAGCCAATATGTACAAATGTGCTTACTTTTTATACAACTAAGCACAAATTATGCTTGCTACATAAACTTAATGCTCGTCTACATAACAATGAATACGTTCTTGGGCTTGGAATTGTTAAAGGTAACTTATAATAGCCTGAAACATAGAGTCAACTCTCGAATAACGGAATTTCTATTTTTATTTATTTAAAACCAAAAGCTATTATCTAACTGATTAATTCTATGTATGTTGTTTTATGTATAGCATCATTTTGCTTTATCAGAAGTTATTAATTGTTTTAGTTCAGATTAATTTTAGTACCAAAAATAAGCATGCATTAGTGTTAGTAGTAATTTTAATAATATTTAGTTTGCCATTCACAGACACGCGCGCACATGCACATACACACCGACATGGGTCAGGATAAGGAAGTGATTATCATAAAAATGACTATATGTAATCATATTCCAAACATAGATTCTTATATGTGACATTAAGCAGAAGAGCAATACCATTATCAGCCGACGTAATGCTCTGGTAAAGGATATAAAACAAAAGATGACATGTTTTTGTGGAAGACTTCTATTATAAAACGATAAATTATCCGACATAGTTTTATTAATGAAATAACGTGCTTTATCTCACATAACCTCATGATGTGAGGTCTGTATATTTATCTCCGTAAAGACGGAAATTTATGCTAGTCTTCAACGATTGCTTCCAGAAAGGAAAGAAACATCAACATATTTCTAGTTAGTCGTTCTTTCATTTGATAGAAAAGGCTTCAGAATCACACGTTCTTAAACAAAACTCTGCTAAGTATCCGTAAAAGAATAATATACCAGGAGGAAGAATACGATCGTCGGCAGATATTTCAGCATTTGGCCAATACATCAACAATAAGACTGTATGTTTTTATCACTTACAGACAATTATCGGGGTTTCACTTTGATTTCGTGCAAATCTCTAAAGATTAGAAAAGTAAATATGCCGGGAATGGCTATATCCTAGTCGTCACTGTTGGGAGAGGGGCTAAGAGGCTGATGGGATTACATGACTTCCACGGTTCTGAAAAGGGCTTCATTTATATGCATTACCATTAGCTAAGGGTTATTTATTTTAGAATAAAACGTTGTGACACCTGGTGGGCATTCCAGTCAACTGCTTAACTTATCAGAACGAACGGGTCTTTGATTATTAATACACATTTAATCACGAATATTAACACCAGGGATGGAATTTTTTTAGCATCAAATAATGATATCAATTTATTTGAACGTACTTTGATTGTGCCATCATGTATAGCTACAGCTGATAATAAACAGTTCAATTAAGTTAATTTTTTTAAACTGTAAATTAAATATATTAAAAATATACTGGACTAGAAACGCTAACAAAACAATATAAAACTAGAGACCAAACCTATCATAAATGTATCTAAGATATTTAATCATCATCCATATTTAAAGATCATATACGACATTTCCACTAACACGTAACTGATCCATGGAGAGTTATAACATTACATTGAAGTATGTACCAGGATCTCACTGACACAGCTGTAAATATCACATGGTCTCACTGATACAGCTGTAATTCTCACAGGATATAACTGATACAGCTCTAACCATCACATGATATCACTGATACAGCTATAACTATCACAGGATATCACTGGTACAGCTATAATCATCACAATGGTAGTGTACTGTTGAATGTTATCATCTGAGTACGAAATGTTCCATTTCACATAAAAGGGATTCTAAACAATTCTTATGAGTGAAATAATGAAGCTATTGTGATATAACAAGCTTAAAAAAACGTGCGCCGACTTTAAAACTTGTTCCAATGGATGGCTACTTGGGCCCTCGGCCCAAACGAATAGGGGGTTAGATATTTTTTAATTTAATGAGCAAACATCATAGTCCCAAACAATGTCATATTCACCGCGAACATACGGACAAACAAATAAACACACATTCGCTTTTATTTATATAGATATATTGTCGTTAATAGTTTTCATGGTAGTTTTCGGCCTTTCTCAAGTCCTGTCGTCAATAATATAGCAATTTGTTCTTTCATATGACAGAAAATTACATTACACTTCTGAGGCGTTATATAAGTGAATATTCAATGTTCAGCGGTTGTGTATTTAATATATAATATTTTTATAAACGGTTAATTAATCTTATAAATACGGAATTCATAAACTAAATGACGAAAGTATAATTATTATATCCTGTACTACATTATGCATATGCCAGCTTACGTGCCCGTGCATGAATAAGTATGTGTGTGTGTGTGTGTGTGTGTGTGTGTGTGTGTGTGTGTGTGTGTGTGTGTGTGTGTGTGTGTGTGTGTGTGTGTGTGTGTGTGTGTGTGTGTGTGTGTGTGTGTGCACGTGTGTACTGAATAACGGTCAGCGTCTTTAAAATTTGACAACAAAACATCACCAAATTTGACTTAATGTATCATTTATTATACTCTCGTCCAACGAGCTCTTCCCATATTTATGTTAACACGAAGCGGTACTAAACCATTCAAACGACTCGTTGATAACGGGTTGTCCCAAACAACGATCTACGAAGGGGTGAGGGGATGACATCCGATGTTTGGCTTTTTCTTGTCTTGGCGTACAAGATTGTTGTTATCTGTGGGAGAGATCTTTTAGAAGACACCGTTTGTGGAGATAATAAATCCACTGCTGTCGCTTAGAGAGTCTTTATCCCGCTCGTATTGTCGACATGGGCCGCGGCGAATATTGCCATGGATACATCATATCGGAAATAGGACCGAAGTCTTGTTATGGGAGATAATTTGTATCTATCGACACAAACTCCGAGTACCGGTGACAGCAATATCGGCAATAATTAATGTATTGATCATAAATAGGGAACAGAAAATTAACTCAAACAGTCATTGCGACCAATTTGTACTACCCGTCTCTAGAGGATGTTTCATCTTTTAATGATATTCTTCGGCATGATCACATTATTTCACTTAATGTCCTAGCTATGCTGAATTACAGTAAACTCCCATTATGACTGCAGAATACGGCTCTGACCAAGTAATGGAGTGATCTTGCAAGAGTTAAATTTAAATGTTATTGACCATTTTTTGCAATCATGT
Source organism: Paralvinella palmiformis (assembly GCA_025642065.1). Lineage (NCBI taxonomy): Eukaryota > Metazoa > Annelida > Polychaeta > Terebellida > Alvinellidae > Paralvinella > Paralvinella palmiformis. The sequence goes on along the minus strand of JAODUP010000670.1, from coordinate 182,182 downwards.
TCGTGATCAAATTTTAAACTTTGAAATTGCCATCTGGTGCGTGAAATTAATTGCAATCGGCGATTAAAGATTTGCATTTATCGGCCGGATATTGGGCGTTTTATGCTGGCATCGTATAGATCCAATTAACAAGTAATCTGGGTTAGGAACAACTCCTAAAATTAATTAATCTGCTTTTAAAATAGCGTTATTAAAATCATTATTAACAGGTGATGGGAACAACCGTAGTCAAGTTCCAAAACCACTCACTACAAGAAGTTCTCTTTGGCGATGAAATATCACTAGATATAATTCTCGTAGGTATCCAAGATGCAGGAATTCATATCGGTGGTAAAACAGATGCTATAATTACAGATATTTTGCAAATCCCCACCCATTAGCCAATTCGCGGAGCTTTATATTAGCGTATGGATATTCTTCCCCCCTAAAGTTTTTATTGCATGCTTTATCGTAGCATGAACACGGAAATATACGTATATTAATTCAACAACGATAAACCCGTTTTAGAGATGAAGGAGAGAGCTAAATAAAATAAGCCAATTCAAAATCCTAATTACTCCAATGTGTCACTTAATTGTGGGGAGTCCACACGGTTACACCATCGCCACAGACTTCGACAGATTTCTTGTGATTGGACGGAATCTTAAATGTAACAGCCAATCATAGTGAGAGTAATAACGAACTGTGGCCAACACATGTATTACTGCGTTGATATTTCGTTGAAAACCAACGTATGTACAGTGAACAGGTATATGGCAAACTTAGTTCATGAACCACACATACAAAACTTTATTCGCGTGTCATATTTTCGCGAGGTCACTGATAAATAAGATCATAGCGAAAATATATGTAATTACAGTAACTACGAGGCTGTAGATGATCGATTTCTCATCGATGGAGGAATACATTATTGCCCACGGAAAACACCTCCTAGCTATTAACACACCAGACGATACCTAGACAGTTTCAACAAACACGCGAATTATAAGGATAATAGCTACAGTTCTATCATAACACTAATAAGTATTTTTCATATGCGCTTCTGTATGCAACAGTTATGTGTCACGATCAATAGTAAGATGCAACTCAGTCTACTACTTCTGATCTCCTGCTATATAACTTTGTTGTGTGACACACGTAAAATACAAAACTTTATTAAAAAATATTTAGATCATGAGAACATCGGATTTATGCTCCTATCTTCACAAATTTCTTATATCACGTGGTAATCTTTCGAAGTTTAAAGACCTTCAACTTCATTTTAAAGGGAGTTTCCTTTATGTAAGTATGTGATAATATAATTAACGAGGTAAGTCCAAGATATTTACAAATAACAACAATTTAGTCACCCACCAACATATTACAGATAAATGCGACAAGAAGGGGGGGGGTTTTGTGACTCAAATTTCTTGAATAGGTCAAACAAATGAGGAAAAAAGATGTTTCATGTGCTTTAAAAAGGCTAATTATACAATGCAAATTTTAAAATAGTTGTGCGAGAATTCTAGGATGGACTTGATAAGGACTTGGCGTTTGACTTAGATATTTAACTGGAAAATAAATCCTTAAAACTTGTTTTAATTAATATGTATAGAGTTATGGTTGTTTTTAGGATTGTTATCCAAGTATATAATCTCGTTATAGTAATCTGTCTGAGAAACATCGGATCAATATTAGATTTGTCAATAACAGGATTAAATTAAATGGAAAGGTTTAGCACCCATGACAATAAATATCGACCATAAAGCGACCTGTTATAATCTTATATTAGCTCTAAGATGCCACGTTGTCAATTGTGGAGAATGCGGTAATTAAATACATATTCTGTAACAATTTCTGCTTTAAATAAGAATTAAATATTTTCTAATCAGGCCATACATCTATTTAATAATAATTGTAGCGCCCTTTGGAAAAACAACTAATAGCTTCAAATTCCATCTCTACATTCTTGAATGCTTGTCCTAACAACAATTATTACCTCATTATCGATAGTTATTTGTTATTTTGTATGTAACACAAAATAATATATAAATAGATGTGAAATATTTAAAATAGTAACAATTTCTGGTGTTTTTTAATGTAATACATCTTGGACTTTATATTTACATTTTTAAATCCTAGTCATTTACTACAAATATTATTTCCTAAAACTGTTTTATATTAGGCACCATAAACAAAACATCTTGCTTGCCATCGCCAACCGACCCACTTTTGACACCCGACGCGACATATTTTTTATTTCCTTTTTGCGATATTTTCCTGGTTTTTATTTCCATATTTTGCTCCAGGACTAAATTTTTATTTCGGCAGGAGTGCAGTAATATTGCACGCGTATTTTTTTAGATGTTTGTGCACGTCAAACATGGCATTCGTAGTACATGTCTTTTATTAACTGCGGTTAACAGAAATACGATAGATCGAGTGTTAAGGGGCCAATCAACGGATTTTTTCCCAACTCTTCGGGAGTGTTATGGCACCTGAAAACTAAACAGATTCTTTGGCTCAGAATCAGCAAACTTGAAAATACTCACACTAAATATTCAAAACACGTCATAGGTTAATTTAGTAAAAACAACATAATAACGGAATATGTCGAATGAATAACTTCAATATTACAATGGGTGGGTGAAGTGACGGGTTTACATAAAAAATATGCATATTTTCCCTAAATTTTGGAAATAGAAAATAAAAGCCTTGCTACCTACCTATTTTTCAGAAGAAAAAAACTATGGGAAATAAGATTTTTATTTTTTATGAGTCAATTAGTCTGTTTTTTATAATGTAGATACGTGTCATATTCAACTAGGAACCTTTGTCTTGTAAGTAAAGATTTTATTTAAACCTATAACTAGTGATAATTTAATGCGTGATAATTCTTGTTAATTATATATATATATATATATATATATATATATATATATATATATATATATATATATATATCATATATATATATATATATATATATATATATATATATATATCATATATATTATATTAATATATATATATATATATATATATATATATACCATTACAATATAACATAAATATAAAGGCAAGGAAATATGTGATCCCATAATAATTTCAGTTTCGTCAAATACAGACAAAGAAAAATCTTTTTTCTGCACTTTAGAGAAATATTAATTTAAACAAAAAATCCAAAAAATGATGTTAACACGCAGAGTAATATTTTAACTTGTAAAAAGTCAATACTGTGGTCTACTTCAATTAAGGAGTCGGGATTACACTACACAGAAGCACATATTTGAAGACGTCATTAATCTATGGATAGATTAGAATAATTAATAATCGCATTATTAGATAGAAAAACTAACATATCATTAAAGTGCGTTCTTATTAAAATATATGTCGTCTCATATATGTTATCAAGGTATATGTTTTCTATAAAATATGTTTATATCTGTAAGTAATCCGAATGCCTTATAAAGAAAGGTGCAACGAGGAATTGGGATAACTGTGATAAATAGCTTTCATGCTCAGCTAACACAATTACTGTCTGCTTGGACTTGACTTTCTTGATTTATGTGTAGATATTCTTTCTAATATTTACCTGTCTATATTTGTGAGTGTGCGCACGCGCGCGTGCATGTGTCTGTTTCTAAATGAATGCTTCGCCTGATTATTATAACTTTGTTTTCTATAACCAAATATATTTGTTCATTGAGAGTAAAGGTTAATTCAGTTTTATACGAACATATCTAATACAATAATCATCCTTCTTATCTATCCCTATGCAAATAATCTTAAATGGCGCCGACTAGTATGTGGCGATAATTGATGAATTGGTTAGGAATGTGACACCCCTCATTCTCACATTTCTGAATGTGAACTAGTAAATTGGAAAAGGTCAATTCTATATAATGGCCTTTATCCAGATTCGAGACTCAAGACTGAAGGTTTTTTTAAATTAATTATCTCTAGGCAATAAATTGGCATAAACCCGATGATAAACCCAGAATATTCAACATGCTGAATCAACAGGTAGCACACAGAGAGATATTCTTGAGGTACTGATACCTTTCGCTAACATACTTATTTTTAAGTCTTCATCACCAAATCCAAGATAATTAGATATTATATGTGAAAATATCGGCCTTTTGAACATCAAATAACCAAGAAGAAGGATGTGTAATTGAAAAGCAAATACGTGAGTCAACACGAAACTTCAACGATTCTAACAAACAGTCTACTTGACGAATCGAAAAAAAGGGAAAAGTAACCACGATTTCAGAAATATTAAATCTCTGTTTATTGTCCAAATAAATTTGATCAATTGCTGTCCTAGTGTAAATATCAGTTCGAAAATAAATGACTTAATAAAGTACCCCTCACTTGTTATGACGTCAGTCCTCGGGTTCTTTCGATGCTTAACATAATTATTGTTATCCTTGTCCTTGTAACTTTTTTGAGAGGCGTTAATAAAACAAACTAAGTACCGTGTTAGTACTTAAGGCGTAACCTTTAGAAGAAGAAAAAGTGGATATTTTATAATTACAGCATTTTATGTTCACATTTATGGATGACAATTGATAATAAATTTAATTAGGCGAATGAAAGTATCCATTAACCTGATAATCGAATTACTCCAGAACACTATTAGAATAGAAATATTGTCGATTAATCATTGTACAATGTTCACTTTATTGGCTAACAATCAAAGTTTTGTCCTGATTAAGTCAGTTATAATTTTAGATGTTAATATACACATCTACAATAATATGTATTTTACAGAAACAAACAATCTCTAAATTAATACAGCGAGATATCAGTTATAACGAGCGTTCTGACGATAAACAAGTGACAACTATGTTTCCATTAAGGAAAACGGTATCATCCCTGACTATATCATACCTGATTCTACCATCACCGACTATACCATCACCGACTATATCATCACCGACTATATCATCATTGACTATATCATTACCGATTATACCATCACCGACTATACCATCACCAACTATATCATCACCGATTATACCATCACCGACTATATCATCACCAACAATATCATCACCGATTATACCATCACCGACTCTATCATTACCGACTATATCATCATTGACTATATCATCACTGACTATACCATCACCGACTATATCATCACCGATTATATTATCACCGATTATATCATCACCGTTAAACCCCCCCCCCCCCCCGATTATACCATCACCGACTATACTATCACCGACTATATTATCACCGATTATACCATCACCGATTATACAATCACCGATTATACCATCACCGATTATACCATCACCGACTATATCATCACCGATTTTATCATCAGTGACTATCATTATAACTATATATATATATATATATATATATATATATATATATATATATGTCAAGGGTGACAAGTACAAAGTCTAAACAAATAACTCACTCATTCGAAATGGAATACGAAGAAATAAACTGAAGGATAAACTTAAATATTATCATAATTATTGTCAACGAAGTACCTTGTTCGTCATTAGGGCAATTTTATCAAAAACAAAACAAAAAGTAGAATCGACAAAACCGGTCATAATCCTAATTGGCGAAAATACCATCTAGACGCCATCACACCAAAAACATCACGTTGTTGCTGTTTCTCAGTAAAACAAATTAAATAATAATCTGGTTTCACCAAGATAGTCGAGATAATTGCATCCCATCCAAACAACTGAGTAGAAGCTACATAACTTAGAAAACTTAAAAGTTTTACAGCTTGTCAAATTATTAAAAACAACTAAAGACATTATCCAGGAATGTCGAACATGATATTATCGATTAAATAAGGAAGATATAGTTATTATATTAATTAATTAAAACAAGGGGATAAAACTGGAAAACGTTCGTTCTCCCGAGACTTCAGTATATGATTAATCAGGTTCAGAATGGATTAGCCTTTTTCCTTTTGTTAAACAACATTAACCAATTAAATAGACTGACTTCTATTCTACTTTACCAGTATCAGGAATGATTAAGTGTCCTACATTCGAAAAACAAATTGTGATTGGCTTTAAGCAGGTGACAAATTTACATTATTTTCCATTCCAAAAAGCTGTCTAACCAATAAATCTAATAGACATATAAATAAGCAATTATACTCTCATTACATACATACATATATCATCTGACCATTCTTCATCACTTTATATAACTAATAATAGTTATAACATATATTATATTATATCTTCCTTGGTTGGTTGAATGAGTGGGTGATTTTGATTTAACATCGACACTGGTCGAGGAGAGACTATCAAAGAAAACGTGGTGATCATATACAGCATTCCACACAGACGGATAATACTGGGATTCGAACCCATATTTGTATTATATACTCGCATAAGTTAGACTTCGTATGCTGGATACTGGTATCATGTACGTATTTATCTAACAGTTTATTTTGATTTATTTAGTCATCTTTTACCAATATAAATGATTTGCTATTAGGATATTATATGATCTAGTTGCCTGATGTTTTTTAGGTTTATTTCATCAAAGATAGAGACCACGTAAATTTGAATATTGTATTTCAGTCCCTATACTTATATAAATAATGTTTTGCGTCATAAGGAGACCATATATTAACTTGTATCATCAGTTAAACAACATAGATTTGTGACAGCCAATATGTCAAGGTGCAAAACAAATATAAAGGCAACAACGACATCAAAGGAAATTAAATTACTTAACATTTGTCGTTAGCAATTATTTATCCCCTAAGATGAACAGCAGGAAATTTGGTCGAAACTTCAGAATCATTATAGGATTGAAATAAAGGACTGACGTTACATTAGTATATCCTTAATGAAACAAAAGTTAAAAATATAATTAATCAACTGGAAGTGTAAAACATATATGTATACGTCTATTTCACTATCCCACTTATTAAATAGAAAAATAATACAGTTATGCTTCATGTTTGTATTCATGATAGTTATGTCAATTATAATATAATGAAGTGAATTTTGGCGAAAGATGCATATATCTGACAGCTTGTTTATAAATTCATCATATTTACTGTCAATCAATAGGATTTAAGTTATCACTAATAAATACCTTTACAATTTTAGAATTAATGCGAGAATGGCATGGTAGCTGAAATCATATTGATATAAAAATGTTGCTGTTTTATAGCTACTTTTGTGCATAGGTAGGTAAAATGGGCCGAGCGACTTTCAAAGGTAATGAGGCAAAGTGAAAAATGAAACACCCTTTTGACATAATAATAATGCATATTTAACCAACCGCCCTTACTAGCAGGAGCCATTCAAAGGCGGTGTACAAATAATATGCAATACAATAATACCTCAAATAATATGTCTGTAAAAACCCTGTAAGTGATTTAAAAGACATTAATTATTTTCTGTGAAAGCGCCATCGAACAGGTGTGTTTTTAGAGATTTCTAATATCTGCCGGCAACCTATTCCACAAAGTGGGGGCTGCAATACTAAACGCACAATCACCATATGACTTGAGCCGAGACACTGGCACCTGCAATAGTATCTGACTGGATGACCTGAGTTTTCGGGATGACTTTCTAATGTACACCAGTTCACACAGGTCTAACGGGTAGCCAATGTATTTTTTTGAAGAATTGGGGTGATGTGATCATATTTTCGACTATTTGTTACAATGCAAGCTGCACTATTCTGAATTAGCTGAATGCGATTAATGTTATAATCAGATATGCCATATAACAGGGAGTTAAAATATTCTATACGAGATATAACAAAGGCATGGACTACAGTTACAAGGGGATTAATTTCTCGGCTCACTACATCGTGGGTGGCTGACCACGTTAAATGGCGCTGCCGTCTCCACTGAATTATTTAAAATAAAGGGGGACGTTAAAAACCCCATGAGGACGTAAAACACTCTGGCAGTCACCACCCTCATGGTATTTCGGCTCCATCTTTCCGTACTGCTCCCCTGTGAGTGGTGTCTCAACCACTCCAACATAGAGGCTGTGTTGATTAAGCGACAGCCTGGGGATTCTCCCCGAACAACAAAACCAAAACCAAACTCTCTGGGAGCGTTGTTCCCGATAGGTTCGAAACCATTCAAGTACTTTATCTGACAGACCAAACATGTCTTTTAACCTAGAGAAAAGTACATTATGGTCAACTGTATTAAATGCAACAAGCAGATCCAGAAGAACAAGTATTACTGGCTTACCTTGATCAATTGACATCATAATATCATTTTTCACTCGAACCAAGACTGTTTCAGTGCTGTGACCACTTTTTTTGGCAGACTGTAATGATTCATTAAGGGTATTATTGATTAAATATTTGTTTAGATGGAAAGCAACTACACTTTCTATAACTTTAGATAAAAATGTAAGATTTGAAACAGGTCTGTAATTGTTTAGAATATTACAGTCCATAGTGTGGTTTTTTTATTAATGGTTTTACAAGGGCATCTTTCATGGATCTCGGGAAAACACCCAGATATAATTATTTATTAACTATATTTGTAATTGGGTTCATCAGAACATCCAGACAATCTTTCACAAGCCATGTAGGCATAGGGTCAACTGCACAGAAAGCATTAGATGACTTTTTCAGCAACTGTCTGATATCAGTCTCTGTAAAAGGCTCAAATGTATCCATCATGGGTATGCAGGACTCTTCTACCAATGACTTACCCTGTGATAAGGTGCTGGACTGGAACCCACTATGTATATTTAATATTTTTTGACAGAAGAAGTTATTAAAACAATGGGCCATATCTTTATCTGAGTTGATATTATTTGGGAGGACAGTTTGACTTTTATGTAATACTTTATTCACAACACTGAAAAGAGTCCTTTGATTTCCCTTGGATATTTTGATCTTTTTATTATAATATTCAGATTTAGCAGAGGCAAGGGTATTTTTAACAAGAATTTTACTGACCATGAACATTTCAAAATGAACACACAAACTGGACCTGATCCACAGCCACTCACAATACCTTCTGTGTCTCTTTGCAGCTTGTATGTTCTTATTGTATCATGGAAGCGTTGGTCTTCTTGGCATTTCCTTTGTCCTTAAAGGTGCATGCTCATCTACAATGTCTCTTAATGCCACTTCATCCGGGGATCCAATACCAGAGAAGAGACTCACAGATTAGCAAGAAAAGCCCCCTTGTCAATCGGTAGACCTGCCGGGGTTTGAACCCAGGTACTATAGATCTGTGGCCAACCACGCTACCAGTTGGGGCATGGAAGCGCGCTCACATTGATACATACACACACATTCATTTTACATTCAGTTTCAGTAAAAAGAAGATTTGTTGAAATAAATATTAAAACTACCATTCTTGCATTATTCGGTAATTGATTATTTCGTTCTGGTAATCAAGTAATTTGGTTATTCGAATGTTGGCATTATATTTATTTACTGCTATCGGATTTAACGAGTATTTAGGAATATTTTATTATTAGAATTTATCATTTGAAGAGTACATTATTAACGGTGATACACAGAAGTTGTTAGCGTCCAACTATTGATTGATGCCCAGAGGTAGTAATGTCAAATGTTAATTATTCTATGACGATTTGTCGGTATTTTTCTGGCGTCTTCTTGGGTCCAATGGCACAGTGGTGAAATCTTCAGGTTGTGGGTTCTAATCCGGCACATACCTGTGTTTGTGATATTTGTTTCCCTGAAAAGTCTGCCCTCGGACATATGTCCCTTGTGTGACCATCGATGAGGCTAAATGACTAATATTCATGGTGTCTACCTTCGAAGATGGATGGAATGGATGGATGAATGTTGTTTAACGACACATCGGCACAATTTAGGACATTCAGTGTCCTAGAACGTTTGGAAATAAAACTGTTTTAATGAATCTTTATAAAAAGTTAAAAAGCCGGATTACTGGCATTGATAAAATGTTTGTATAAGCTAGGATGTAAATTGCTAAGTATAAATGGTAAATACTATCTAACTGTAGTGCATATTGCAGAGACTATCGTTCTCTCCGTCTGTAAAGAGATTCCTCATTAGATTCAACATAAAGACTATCCACTGTGGCTATTCTCAAGCCCTGGTGGTGAATGGGGTCTAGCATTTTGATATATGATTTACCCGTAATCAAGTTGAGATCTAATGACTGCTCTATACAGAGGGAGGAGTGTTGTTCGATCTGCTCCCCAGTCAAATCGTGAAACGACTTTTAATAGGTTTAGAGATTTATTACACTTAGCCTTCATATAATTTATATGTGGAATGAAGGAGAGCTTGCTGTCAAATATTACCCCGAGGAATTTTGTTTGTTTTAAAACAGGAATGTCAACTCCATATAGATTTAATGTCTGGTCTGGATGAAATTTTCTTTGATGGCAGAAGTGCACACAGACTGTTTTGGACCTGGAGAATTTGAAGCCATTCTCATCCGCCCAATTTTCTAATTTATTGAGACACAACTGGAGAATTCTTTCAATGGAATTCATATTTTTTGACTGGTAGCTTATCAGGAAGTCATCTACGTATAAAGAACAGTTAACACCATTCAGCAAGCATTTAACTATGTTATTTATTTTCATGCTGAATAGTGTTACTGATAAGATGCTTCCTTGTGGTACACCCTCTTGTTGGTGGTATGAATCAGCGAGAGTGTTACCAACACGGGCAGTAAAGTTTCTATCAGTCCAAAATTTGGAGAAAAAAAATTGGCATATTGCCACGAAGCCCAGCATTAAATAAGTCTTTTAGAATTCCATATTTCCATGTTGTGTCGTAGGCCTTCTCTAGATCGAAAAATATCCCCACAGTATGTTGCCCCTTTATGAATCCCTCCCTTATTATAGTTTCTAATTTAATTAGTTGATCTGTGGTGGATCTATGTTTTCTAAAACCACTCTGATGGGCTGTGAGAATGGCATGATATTCGAGATACCAGACTAACCTGGTATTTACCATCCGCTCAAAAGTTTTACAAATACAACTTGTGAGAGCAATTGGACGGTAATTACCAGGATCTGAGAGATTTGTTCCTGCTTTGGGGATTAGGATGATGGTGGCTTCTCTCCACTGGGAAGGGAAGTCGCCACCACTCCAGATTTCATTGTATATATCGAGCAGGACTTCTAATCGTTTCTCAGACATTTGTTTTAAGACTGGTAGTGAATATCATCAGGTCCAACGGCAGTATCATGGGCTTTCTTGAGAGAATCCAGTAATTCTCTTATTGAGAATTTTGTATTATAAATTACATCATTTGTTGATATGAAATTTATTGGATTCCGCTCCATGGTATTTTTTTTTCTCCTGAATTTTTCTGTGTAATTTTCTGCCGATGAGTTGTGTGCAATTGTTTCTGCCAACGTATTCCCGATCTCTTTTATGTTTGTAATTATGTTCCTATTTTTTTCTAATTGTTTAATTGGAGGGCATTGAACTTTGCCCGATATTTTCTTTATCATTTTCCATATTGTATTTATGGGAGTTCTATTATTTAATTGGGAGACATATTCCCTCCAAGAATTTCGCATGTTTCTGCGAATGACCCGACGAGCCCTGGCTTATTCGATTTTGTAATTTGTCAAATTTTCATGTGAGGGATTTCTTTTAAATTGGTTTAAAGCTCTCTTTCTTTGTTTCAGAGCTTCCTCGCATTCTCCATTCCACCAGGGCTTGTGGAGTTTTCTTGGAACTGTAGAGGATTTCATGTACAGACCATTCAAAATCAAGAAATAATGATGGGCTGCACAGGGATAAGTCTATGGCAGATGATGACCCAGTTGCTGAATGGATATATGTCTGTGTGTTATCATTCCACAAGCACAGCTCGTTGTGTTCAATGAACTTTTCTAATGTGTTTCCCTTATTATTATTTTGTGCATTCCCCTATATAGTGCTGTGGGCATTCATATCGCCAATTAAAATGAAAGGGGAAGGAAGCTGGCTTATTAATTCATCCAGTTCATTTCCACCAAGTGGGTAGCTTGGTGGAATATATATTGAACACAATGTCATGGTCTTGTGGAGTGACAACGTCACAGCAACTGCATGCAGATTAGTATTTAAACTAATTTGTCTGTGGGGATGTTATTTTTTATCATGATGGTGACTCCCCCGGAAGCTCTGGTGTCAATAGCTTCATAAAATATATGGTATGAGGGGTATTTCGTAAATTTAATTACGTTTGAACTTTTCATGTATGTTTCTTGGCAGCAGAATGCAATGGGGTCATAGTCCCGCATTAGCATTTTAATTTCATCTATATTTTTTCTAAATCCTCTACAATTCCAATTTATTATAGACTGGTACATTTTTTATTAATATTGTATTCTGGAAGAGTCCCTAATGGATCATGACCTGTTTTATCCAGGTCATCGTAGTCTATGGAGGACCCATTCCAGAATATCCTCCAAGACGTTATATTTGTTTGGGCGATAAAAACCCCATTATCGCCCTTTTTTCTCTGTCAGACAGTGTCTTTTTCTTTGGTTTAGGGGAGGGGGGGTTGTTGGCTTAGATCCAACATGTGTTTGTTTAGTTTTGTTTGAACTTCTTTTTGTAGACACTGTCTGAGATGTTAGGGGCTCCATCACTGAGGAAGGTGATGGGGTATCCCCCTTTTTTGTTTGTAGCCTAGTTTTTGTGGCTGGTGTTACCTCTGACTGTGCTGCGTCAGCAACTGTCATGGTAGACACAGCCTTAGATACAGGGTGTTTCTGTCTTGGCATTTGGCTTGGCTGCAGGGCCCCGAGAGGCCAGGTCATGTCGGTCTGACAGGCAACACTACTTTTCGTAACCCCAGCGACATCAGAGTATGACCTCGCTGAGGTAGGAGTGCTACCTCTCTGCTCTACGACTTTCCTAGCCTCTGAGAAGGAGATTCCCTGCGTTACTTTCATGGTCTGGATGTCTTTCTCCTTTTCCCACAAGGGACAGTCCCGGGAAAAAGATCCATGGTCTCCATCACAGTTAACGCAGGGCGGTTTCTGTTTACACTCCTTATCCTCGTGACCTGTTGCACCACATTTGGCGCATGTAAGCTCTCGCCTACAGGTCATATCTTTGGCACTTGAAACATCTCAGAGGATTCGGAATGTAAACATCAACCTTCACTCGAAGGAATCCTATTTTTACAGAAGTGGGTAGGACAGGGAGTCCAAACGTGAGGATAATGGTGCCGGTATTAATTCGGCGTCCATCACGCTGTACTCTTATCTTACTCACTTCCGTTATACCCTGTGATGACAAATTGTCCAATATCTCCTCTTCCGAGGTGTCGGCGAGGTCCCTACATCGTATGACTCCCTTTTTGGAGTTCATACTGCGATGTGGGACAACTTGTATTGGACAATTTGCCAGCATTTTGGAACGCAACAGATTTTGCGAATGGCTCCTCTTTGAGACTTCAATAATGAGGTCTCCAGATCGGAGCCTTTTCACAGATGTTGGCGTTCCTGCCAAGCCTTTTAGGCCTTTCTCAATGGCAAAGGGATTGAGCTTTGCCAGGGGAGAGTCTTTGCTTGTGCCCTATACTATTAGGGAGAGTTGGTTCTTCGCTATCCGAAGAAGTGTTTTTTTTTGGGGGGGGGGGATGTCCATATTTGATTTTATTTGTTTCAGCTCAAATGCTCCCCACCCACCTTGGGGTCCAACAAGGGGATGCACAGAGGCGTGGTAACCAACACTTGTGCATCAGGGATACAATTGTGATATACCCCCAGAAGACAGTATTACAAGGGAGAACCGAGTGGAGGAGTATCATCCACTCGATTACCCAAAACAACACCATCCGCCAAGGTTGACCCATCAGCCACTGCCTTCTGGTAAGTGGCGGCTTAAGGACAAATAGTACGAAAACAACCACCTCCAGGGCTAAACGTGACTAGCCGATTGGTCAGATCGGGCCTTTCTGACCTCCCGTCTTAGAAGGAAATTAGGGCCAAAGTAGTGTGTTGCAGTGTTTCCACCACTCAACTACCCTCTTCCCCTCCTACGGGTCGCACCCCCACGGCAAACAGGTTGCCCCTTTTAGTCGCCTTTTACGACATGCAGGGGATACAGCGGACCTATTCTAAACCCCGGACCCGCAGGGGGACCTTCGAAGATGGCTCCACTGTGTAGCTTCCTATATAAATATTATTACCTGCGTTAATCTCCAGATTTTGCGTGTGATAGAAAACATCCTGGCACGACATTTTGCGTATCAAGTAAGGTGCGGTAACAATAGGACACGAAGGAATTATATATCAGTAGGTATCCACAACCCTAGAAATGGTCTAAAAAGTAACATCCAATATCCTGAATATCTCTACAGGTACTCACAAAATCACCGGCTTTGATTAATACCAGAAGATGATCGGTGAAGGACCTTATGAATCAATGCCTATGATTGATATATTTTCCAGTATCTAAAAACAAACTCATTAATATGAGCTAGCTAGCTTACAAGAAGAGCCATAAAGAAAGACGCAAGGAAAGCGCGTGTTAGCAAAGCCACTAACCTCTAATTCAAATCAGACATTTCACGATGAAATGATCAATTCAGGTTTAAGTTGGGCTTAAGTAGAAACTAAAGCTGGGGTAACTTTTATTACAGCCAAGCTAACCGGTCCAACGCGATTTTCGTGAAATATGCTGTTGTAAGGTCTAAACATTAGAGACTTTTTTGTCCTCACATCATGCCACAGGCTGCACCGTCTGGATTGAAATTCCGCACATATTAACCCTGTTGAGAAATGAGTTATCCTGTGAATAATATCGTTGGTCAGGCTAGAAAGTTGGCAAAATTGCAACAAACACAATATGACAAGCTGTACCCGTGGCCAAGCAATGCACCGATAACAGGCTGTGCCCAACTGAACCAATATTTGTTATTACGAATTCGTAATTTCTTGTTAATATTGGAGAACATTTCGAAGATCTGAATTGGTGCGTTATGATCACGGCAAACCTTGTATATCCTAATCTGTATAATCTTTACTTCCACAGGCGTGTTTTTTTTCTGGGCACAAAAGTGGCCGTAAAACAGTAACGTTTACATTTTCTACTCCAATTTAATCCCGATGACTAACCGTTTAATAAAAAGCAGGAAAGCGTTAAATTATTCTTGCGAATAATAAAACACAGTATTACCTCACTAAAAGTTATAACACGGCGTTAGTTTTGTTTTAACGTGTACGCGTGTATACAGTGTATATATATATATATATATATATATATATATATATGATGCCAATACATGCAAGTAATAGATTTAATTATTAGTCTTAGTCTAATGACAAGCCAATAAACTCTAAATCAGATTCTAGCAAATACAGTAATTCTTAGATGATGTTTCATAAGTTTTGAGCATCACTTATAATGTTACGATAACAACTTCTGTTTAGTACATGCACACTAACCTAATAAAATACAAATTATTAATAAACCATTATAAAGTATATATATTGATAAAAATCATTAACAATACAAACAAAACAAGTAATTCATAATCATCATAAATGAAATCTAGTTGATCTGGTAAATGGATCAACAATCTCCGCGACAAAAGTTCTCGTTTCGTGCAAAAATATTGGTTTTCGTAAAAAGTGAACAAGTCTCAAATCGAAGCAGTCTCATTACTATATCCGTTTTGGGGGGTGTAATTTGCGACTTTATTACTTGCATAGGTGAGTACAAATAAAGAAGCAATTATTGTCATTAATATTGATACGCGGTTGTTGTATGGGATGTCCGCTAACTGTAGGTGATTGGGATAAAAACACCGTAATGTAGAGATGTTTGTTCAGTGTTTTTTGACCTGTTTTCTATCATCCGATAGGGTTTATGTCCACCATCCAGAAATATTTAACTATGATCCCGATCATCAAGGTAAAGTGTAGGACTTGCAGGTACTTGAATTTCAGATTCTACTATTAGTATAATTATTAGTACTATATTTGTGGTGGTATATTGTAAGTTGTAGTTTAACTATATAAATAATAATAATAACTTTGAATCATGATTATGGTAAATGGTAAATTTTATTTATTTAGTAGATGGTAGGCTAAATGGGCCGTTATTTATATAGTAGTCTGGAAGTCCTGATAAGGTTACGTCTTGGTGAATGCAAGTAGTGGTAGTCTTTAATGACAAAGGTTCTATCATCCAAAAAATATAGTGGTAACTCAAAAACAAAATACGTACTTAATGTCAGTAGATGGTGAACTATGTTCTAGAAGATACGTCAATAACGTAGACGTCGCTTTTGAATTAATGTGATATCTGTAGTCATTCATTCTAACACGAAGATCGCCATTACTCTTGCTTACATACTGTTTAGAGCAGTGTAAACATTCGCAGACATATATTATGTTAGATGATCCAATCCCTAAAATTTTGCCTTTTCATACTGATAGGCATGTTCCACTGAGCGAAACCTTTTGCCCATAAAATTAAAACTACATAGAAAAATTACTAAGATTGTCACTAGCTTATTATGTGTCTAAAGTATTGTCTTGTCTTGTTGAAGTTTGGGGTAGAGACCCCTGGCTGTCGCCTGTTAGGCACAGCCACCTGGTGTTGATTTCTGTTATTCTGATTATGGCAGTTGTTTTAAAATGGTGGCACCTCAGTTTACTATAAGTGCCATGTTCGGGGGAGAAAAACTTTGCCAGTTGTCTGGTTGGATGAAAAACTCCCTCTACAATAATGTCACATCCGGGATTCGAACCTCCGGCCTCCCACACAGCATGAAACATGGGTATGGAAGTATTGCTTTGTTTTACTAAAGTAAATACTAGGGCTGAACATTTTGTAATTGGGTTTAAGTTGTTAGAAACTGTACTCTATGAGTGCCGAAAACAGTTTTGTGTGAATCACGTGTACGTACGTGTGTCGGTGTTAGAAGAGTACAGAGATAATGTCCATCTGAATCCTAATATCATGCAAGAATTATTAGAGAACACCGAGTTCAGCTGTTAAATGACGTAAAATAAACATCTGGACATTCGATGTCGTCAACTATGAAATCGATTTCGGTCATAATTCTATTTGTTGTTATTTGAGCGTTGTAAGTTCCATTTTTTGGGGGGCTATTCCACAAATTGTACTCTAAGAAAGGTACTGCTGTCTGATCTTTCCGATTATCTATTTTAATAAGGTATAAAAACTAAGATATAAAACTAACGCCTCCACCATCTCATGGTGCAGTGCGCGACTGGAATGTTTTGAATTCTGACGTCATCATGCAATGGATTTATTGGAATGGTAATTAAACGCCTACCTAATACTGAATTATTGATAAATGCACGCATTCATGCGGCTATTATCGAAATTGGCATCAAGTCCATTTAAATATTTAATAAAAAAGATCAGCTAACTTCTGTTTAGATTACTTCTGAGTATGTATTCATCTTTTATGATATTACATGAAGATAACTGTTTCAAAGCGGTAATAAATTATTAAAATACATTCACCGGTCGGTTGCGTTGCGTCACTGATATATGCTAATTCACATTAACATAATATAATAACTTGATGAAGTATGTTGTCTTTTATTTTCTCAGTCCATGTCACACACCCCCACCCCCTGTGTTAGTGGATTTTCTCCATACTCCCGAAACAACAATGAACAACATAATGAAGGTACTTCGTTTTCTCTGCTCAGAAATCAACATTTCATGTAGTTTTTAGCTGCGAAGAATTACATTAAAAGGCCGCGATTTAGAAAAAAAAGAGTATACCAGATGCCTGGATCCTTCCCTCATATTCACCTCTGAAAAACGGTTGCTGTTTTACGGCCACTTTTGTGAACAAGGTAGGATAAGTGGGCCGAACAACCTCCAAAGGTAATTAGGCGAAGTGAAAATTAAACACCCTTCTGACATAGCCCGGTCGGATTTGAACCCAGTTGTTATATATCTGTGGCCAACTGCGCGACCAATTAGCCCATGGAGGCGCCCCCATATCCACCTGTGACTAAGGTAGTTTTGTACTATGATTGACGCTTCTAAATGGTTATGACAGTATTTTTTAAATGGCTGTTTAAGTCTTTTTTAATTTCGTACACAAATGTAAATAAATAGTCTTCCCATATTCTATTATACAGTCACCTGCCAGTTAAGGATTTAACACCCCAGGTGGTGCTAAATATTATTTCCAACTCCTGGGATTCCCAACATAGCTCAGCGAGAAACTAGTCTATCTATCTATCTACTTGATAATTCGTATGATCCAATTTTATGTTTACATTTCCTAATCTATTAGTTACATACATATTTAAAGTGTAGCATTCATAAACAATAAAGCTTAATCTATGGAGTTGTCTTTGTTACATGTAACACGTCCACGTCATCAATACGTTTGTCTTATCATCGGGTCATATGATTCTTCAGCAGCAAAATGAGGAAGCTTGAACCTTAACTTAAAACGCAGGCATAGTCAATTAACTGTCAGTATAATCATATATGTGTATTAATATAAATGCACATATTTCAGTAATAAAAATGTAAATGTTGCTGTTTTACGGCCACTTTTGTGCGCAAGGTAGGCTAAAAGGGTGACCTCCAGAGGTTATGAGAGGACGAGAAATATGGAACACCCTTCCGATATAGCCCGGTCGGGGCTTGAACCCAGGTGGTATAGATCCGTGGCCAACCGCGCTATCAGTTAGGCCATGGAGTGGCCCACGTATTTCGGTAATAAGATTTTATTAATTGTCGGTTCTCTTGACCGATTTGTCTTTTCTTATTCACCTGTAATTAAGCCTTCTATCATTACGATGTCGCCGTCTTTACGGGTTCGAATTGGAGAGAAATTCGCTGTTTCATCAGTCGTCTTCGTACAGTTCCAGGCTTGACATGTTTCGTGCAGAAGTCGCAATATTTACTGTTTCGTTATTGTTTTATTTATTTATATTCAGACTTGAAATATATGTGACTGCTGCCAGGTTATTAATTATGAACATAATGTATGTTTATATATATAAAAAAACACCAGCAAGTTAAGAACAAAACTTTTGTATCGTAGTTGATGTGATGCCGTTATACAGGTTGAGTAACAAATCGTATTATGTATATCATAATTCATATATTAAGGCGTGATACCGATTATTTGTGTCCTGTTAAATAGTGTGTGTGTGTGTGTGTGTGTGTGTGTGTGTGTGTGTGTAAAAGGTCATACTTTAATAAATACAGATTTTGATGTATAAATATCCCCAGATGCTTAATTAAATTATTTTTAGAATCAGTACACTGATTTAGTAGTTATAAAATTAATGTATTTATATATTTATTTTTAAATAGAGTTAGAATTCAACGTGATAATTTGGCTACAATTCTAAATTTAAACAGTCAAAATGTAATACACCAGGTGCATCCTAATACTTAATACACATACCTAGCTTCATAGCCTTCCATATCTGCCAATGCCGTCTCATACAACACAAAGGAATCAGCCAGAGTAGCATCATTGCTTTGTAATTTGAGTGATTGCCATTTCAGTGGATCCACTACTTCCTAGAAATAGGAATATAAACGATTTCACATCTTAAAATATATAGTAGTTCATATTGTAAATACCGTAGGTCCTGGCCATTAAGCAGATACTTTATGTCAACAGTTTGACCCTAATTTTTGGAGGTCAGCTTAATGGCAGGTGCTATTTCAGCGTAAAATAATCCAGTCATAGGGAGACAAATTTGAGTGTTAGCAGCTGTCTACATGCCGACGCGAATCAAGTCATAATCAAAGAATATCAACAACAGTCAGGGAGTAAAAATACAAGTGAAACAAAATGATGACAAAAATTCACAGGTTTATATTTTTAAACTATTGATGGTTTACTTAACACTTTCGAAAAATTCAAAATTTGCTGTGTCACTATATGAATCTCCCCTAAATAAATCTTCCCAATCACCCGATCCAATCAAATCATCATATGGATCATCGTCATCCTCCTCAACTGGTGTCTGGATCTCTGATAATGGAATGTTATCATCATCATCCCAGATCATATCATCTTCAGTACCATCCAGTGTATTTGTTATACTGCATTTTTTGAAGGAATGTACAATTGTTTCTGATTTAATCTGATCCCACGCATCAACAATCCATTGACAAAAAGTTGATAATGAAGCTGCATGCATATTGCCAGCCGGAGTGAATGATTGGTTGCCTGAAACCATCCACTCATCCATAATTTACGAATATTGTCTGTAAATGGCTTATTTAAACACAGATCTAACAGTTGTACTAACTCTGCTTTGGCACTGTAGTGGCTGGCAAAGCTTAGCTGTGTCTCATATGCCAGATGTTTCGGAGTAGACATGGTATTCCTTGGCTCATATGGGCCAACCATTGCATACTAAAGTTTCCAACAGGGGTATCTGCACTTCACATAACATATTACGTTAGGAGGGATTGTGCCCTTAATGTCCATCATGAACCAAGTCCTCCACAAGGCTTGCTTGTTCTTGTATGATTTCTTGTAAAAATAATGACTACTGTTGAGTGCTGTCATCTCCTTTGAATAGATCTCCTTGCAAGTGTTCTCCATGACATCAAAGAATGCTAGCTTGAGTCTAGGACACAGGCAGTGGACATAAACAATTTCAGGATTGTGGCCAGGCTGGACTAACACCCCATTATCTTTGAGGC
This sequence comes from Paralvinella palmiformis, assembly GCA_025642065.1. NCBI lineage: Eukaryota > Metazoa > Annelida > Polychaeta > Terebellida > Alvinellidae > Paralvinella > Paralvinella palmiformis. The sequence goes on along the minus strand of JAODUP010000670.1, from coordinate 161,575 downwards.
TCCATTGCTTCCCATGCATGAGCTTTCCTGAAAGTGACAAAAACATATATAGACTATTAAAATCATCTCGTATTTGCTGAAATAAGTAAATATATTAGGATGTATTAGTAAGTATAAAAACATGAGGAACATTGTCATTTATATAACTATTCTAGGACACACTTTTATTACAATTTTGCCTTATTAAATGCAACTGCTATTTTGATTAGATGGATCCAGATGTGGTGGAGGGGTAAATTACTAAACAATCTCCTCAGAAACACCCATGAATCAATCTGAAGTGGTCAGGTGGGAACTTTTTCAGAATTTGATTCATTTTATATGGAATGATCCATATATATATATATATATATATATATATGGGCAATGGCTTAGAACACAAAAACAAAACAATCATAAAAACCAAATTCCACAAATCTCTACTTTTATACATACATACATACATACACACACACACACACACACACACACACATATATATATATATATATATATATATGTGCACACACACACAGACATAAACCTATACACTACTGATATGTCTATGTTCATTTGCTTTCTTTATAATGGAGCAAATCCCATTTCTCCAGTAAGTAGGGTTTTAACTACTTATAGAGAGATAGAGATATAGATAGACATTCTACAACCACTTTGAATGCAGTGTCATCCTCAGTAATACACCCTCTGAGTAGTTCCCAGTGAAATCGGGTGTTAGACAGGGATGCACCCTCTCACCCATCTTCTTCTTGGTTGTCATCAACTGGGTCATGTAGAAAACTACATCAGATAAACCCAGGGGTATCCAGTGGACTCTTTTCTCAGTTAGAAGACCTCGACTTTGCTGATGACCTTGCATTTCTATCAGTAAAGCTTGACCATCTGCAGGGAAAAACTAGCAGATTAGAGAAATATGCAAAGCAAACTGGGCTTACCATCAATACATCCAAGACACAAGTGATGAGCATTAACACCACACCAACCGCACCTGAACCACTTGAGTTTATACAGAAATTTACCTACCTGGGTAGTCTCATCAGCAAAGAAAATGGAGGACAAAAAGACATCAAGGCAAGACTTGGTAAAGCCTGCTGTGCTCTAACCAATACACCACCAAAACAAAGATAAGACTTTACAACAGTAATGTGAAGTCCATCCTACTGTATGGCTCAGAGTCTTGGCGAGTGGTTAAAGGGGACATGACAAAGATCAATGTGTTCCACAATGGATGTTTGAGAAAGATCTGCCGATTATTCTGGCCAAATAAAATTTCCAACATGGAACTTTACAAGCAGACGGGTTGCAACAGTGCTGCCCTCGAAATCAACACCAATGACTGAGATGGCTAGGACACATCCTGAGAATGCTCAAAGACAGCATCCCCAAAGTGGCACTGAGATGGACACCACGTTGAAAAAGGAAGTGAGGAAGGCCAAAGATGACATGGCAACAGACAGTAATGGCCGGATGAATTAATGTAGCCTTGATAATTGATCTCTGTATGTGTGCCATGAATTGAGTGAATGCTACAGGTTTCATTATGTCTTACTTTTTTATGAACCATGCACACTTTCAAAG
>JAODUP010000670.1:0-155000 GCA_025642065.1 Paralvinella palmiformis | reverse complement strand
TGATTGGCGCCCATGCTGTGTTGGCATATTTTAAGTGGCCTCTAAAAAGAGATTTGAACAGCTGCATAAACATTTGCTTGTCCATACTTCGGAAGGATCTTCTAATGGTGCCTACCATGCTATTTGTTTTGTTTGCTGCAGCAGCTATGTGCTGACTGAACTTGAGATCAGTGAAGAATAACACTCCAAGATCCTTTTCTTCATCGTCCTTCTTTACCACAACTTCTGCTGTATATGCATGGTGTATTCAAATTCCTCGGTTGCTCCCCCATAATGTTTCATTTTATATGCACTGATGCATTAGATAATTGAAGCTCAATGGCTCCCTTGCCAGATCGAGTGTTTCACCACTTGGTGAACAGGTGGCAGCACCGTTTTATCCGGGGTGTATAAACAAGTAGCCGCTGATGATCGCCCATAAGCTTGCACTGCGATAAAATAAGAGCTCGACAAAACTTTCTTCTTTCTCGTTCAAATCAATTCGACACGATTAATATAAGGACACAAGTTAATCAATATAATGTGCTGAAGAAATTAATTATGTCTAGTATGTCATTACATCGGGAAAAAAATATTTTATATGCCCGGGAACACGGTCATGACAGCGAAGGCCATGTCTGACTTTGCCGTTTTCTCATTTTGTTTACATTTTTCTGTGGATGTTTGAGCCATCGGATGGTTGGATTTGGATAATGAAATACACATTTTATGAATAAATCAGGTCAGCCCTTGCCATTTCAGACATAGATAAAATGTTTCTTGCTGTTTATTTAATCATAATTCTTGTTTGAAGTTTGGTCGTTTCTAGTGCTCTATCGCCTGTCTATTGTTGTACTCATACTAGAGTATTTTGAAATGTACTCATATTTGTACTTGAGTGTATTGATAAAATAAGTTCACGTACTTGTATTTATAAAAACTATGTACTCGAGTACTTTCAGATGTACCAGACCTTTCGACCCTGGAGTATCTCGTCATTAGAATGTTAAATCTACCAAATGATATCTTACATAGAGCAGTTTTTGGATCATAAAACCTGATACAAGTAGATGTGAATTGTTTTCATGTGTGGTTTGATTACATAATTGGATCGTTTCTAGTGCTCTATCGCCTGTCTATTGTTGTACTCATACTAGAGTATTTTGAAATGTACTCATATTTGTACTTGAGTGTATTGATAAAATAAGTTCACGTACTTGTACTTATAAAAACTATGTACTCGAGTACTTTCAGATGTACCAGACCTTTCAACAGTACTACAACCATTGAACAAACTACTGGGGTCTAATGTCGCATGGACATCGGATGTAGCTCAAACAGAAGCTTAAAGCAGGGTTAAAGAATTGATTTCATCTGCACCAGTACTGACGTATTATCTGATTGTGACGTAACTAAACCAACAGTGGTAAGTGCTGATGCAAACAGTTACGGGTTAGGTGGAGTCCTGCTACAACGTCATAGAGATGGCCTGAAGCCAGTGGCATTCTGCTGAAGGACACTAACAAATGCCGAGCCTAAATATGCTCAGATCGAAAATGAGTATCTCGCAAGTGTGTGGGCATGCGAACGGTTTGAAAGATATCTGCAGGGTTTGGAGACATTCCGTCTTCTAACAGACCACAAACCACTGGTGCCACTAATAAATACAAAACCATTGGATCAAGTTCCTATAAGATGTCAGCGGTTATTAATGTGGTTGATGAGGTTCAGCCCAACAGCTGAACATGTACCATGGAAGTCACTTGTTGTAGCAGACACACTGTCAAGAAGCCCTTTACCTAATGGATGTAGCTCATATGGCTGAATTGCACAGTGAAATTGAAACATCGATTGATATGATATTGTCAAATCGTGCATCTCCCACAAAGCTAATGGACATCCGCATAGCTACATGGGATGATCCCATTCTACAACGTGTATTGTATTACACCAAACACGGTTGGCCGAAATATGCCAAAGATGTCGAGGAGTCTATCCACGCTTTCTACCCTGTCCGTCGAAACTTATCCGAGGTGGATGGTTTACTTACTTTTGGAATGAAGATTATTATTCCTCACTCCATGAAGTCGGAAATGCTAATGAAACTGCATGAGGGTCACTTGGATATCAACAAGTGCAAGCAGAGAGCAGATCAGTCCTTGTGGTGGCTTGGCATAAGGACGTGATTTGCAGCAGTATGTATCACAATGCCAGTCTTGCTCGTCTACAAGGTCCACTCAGCATAAAGAGCCATTGAAGACAACTCCATTGCCTGATCGACCATGGCAACGCATCGCAGCTGATTTATGACTTTTTCAGCCGATTTATTGAAATCATGAAAATGAACAGCACAACAAGTGAGCAGATAGTGCTCAAGCTGAAAACACCTCTTCGCCAGATTTGTGATACCAGAAGTTTTAATATCGGACAATGGTCCACAATTTGCCTGTGCAAATAGGCAAGAGTTTGCAAGTGCATGTGATTTTCACCACATCACTACTAGTCCTCATTCCCTCAAACCAATGGTGAGGCAGAATCTGGAGTACAGATAGCTAAACGCATTATTCAGCAACCCGACCCGTTTATTGCATTGTTGAATTACCGTGCAACACCAATCACAACGACAGGTGTGATTCCTGCACAGCAGTTGATGGGGAGATCAATCCGTACAACCTTACCAGTATTACAGCAGACTATGGATCCAAAATGGCCTGATCTAGATAAAGTGAGCAAACAAGATAAGAAGACCAATGAGTCATATAGTTATCACTACATGTCATGGGGCAAGATCATTGCCAAAAATGGTCTTCTGAGACGGATTCGACAACATCTTCAGACTGTTCCATCAAATACTTTGTCTGTGTCTTTATATCAGTCTAATGATCAACCACCAATCGTAGATCCAGTGATTTATCATAAGAAACCACCAGACTCTAACCCAACTGGAGATATTCATGGAATTAGTCAGATCCAGTTACACCAGTAACAACAACCAGATCAGGGCGCGTTGTAAAACCAAAGGTGCGCCTTAGCCTCTAACTTCGATATTGTGTTCTTCGTTTATAGATAGATGGTGAAGGGCAGAATAATCCCTTGTCTATCTTGAATTAGGAGTGAGGGTAGTCCACCCCTAAAACTTCAATAATAACATAACATGTACTATTATCTAAAGCCTCATACATAGTTATGTAATTAGTTTGTCAACTTAGTTTTAACTTTTACTAAGGGGGGAGATGTCAGAGTAATATATCTTGTATAACGGTCAAAGAAAATTAAATGTTATTTTTAACCTTTTCCCGCTTTTTCATACGCTTTTGTTCATATACGATAAGAATTGTGTCTGCAGTTAAGTCAAAGACTATTTACAAAGACTATTTTTAACAAGACGTGTTACTTCGCGTTTTAACATGGGACGCCATATTGAATTCATGGACCACCAGGGCCCTAGCGACCGGAGGTAGATTGTCACGGAAAGCTCCTTCGTTAACATGGCGCCTAATGGCACTGGTTCATTCTGCGCCGCTTTCGGCTGCAGTAACAGAAAAGGTATGCACAAATAAAAACATCCCCGAAAGGAAATGAAAACTAGTGTAAAAATTGGATATGATCTGGCTTTTTAAAAATAAACTTAATAAAGAATATTTAAAAATAAGCATAACAATTTGAAGTAGACACGCCCCTATTTGACATGACCCAAGCAGTAGGCCCAAGCAGGATCTATCTAGATCTATATTTGTTTCAGACAAAACTGATTAAAATTTATTGAACAATATCAACCTATTAATCACAAAATGGGTATGTAAGATATACATAAGCTTACAGTTACATGTACTGGAGCCACTGAAGATGTTATGGGCAGGAGTATATTTTACTTTATTATTGCTAATAATATAATTGGACTTTTAAAATTACATTACTATAATCAGATATTTTTTCCCTAATTACAATAATTATAAGTATCTGCGTATTTACATGATCACCTGCATCCATATTTATTTTTAAACGTAAGCAATTGATATTATTATATATATATATATATATATATATATATATATATATATATATATATATATTTTATATGGACTTCTATTTATAATTTAAATGTTATGAAATTAATTATTAAATACCTCAACTAGTGGTAGAAACATTCATTTTGTTATTTTTTCTATTGACAGAAGTAAAAGATGGGTTATTAATTATTGTCATTCAGATATATGATGAGGAAAGATTTAAATTACTTGAATACTAATTGTAGAATGTATATGATATGCATTTCACTGAAACGGAATTCATAAACCAGACAACTTATCTAGAATGCTATTCCAACTATTTTTGATGTACCAAATCCACCGCATGCATCCACTGAAATCAAAGAGGAAGGTATTAACAGATAGGAGACCTATACAGGAGACAGCTAGGGCCAATTATGGTGAAAAGGTAATAAAATTAAATTTAAAAAACAAGGCATCAAACCCATGAAATTTTGTCAGCCCATTTCATATCTTTATACAAAAAAGGATTACCAGCACCTGAATTAGTACTTGAATGTTCAGCTCATGTGCTTTAATTGGTATACTTCTCTTCATAACTTAAATGCATATCAAATCAAATTTTTTAACCAACTTGAAAAAAAGGAAAACATGTGTTTACACACTGTGTATGCACTTGGTTCAAGTCATTATTTTACAAGGTATTGTTCTGTTTCAGTCCTTGAAGTTCTATGATGATGAGATACCATGTAAACAGGCCAATCTCTTGGTTACAGATTTACTGGTGTTATCTGTTACAGTAGTCAATGCATGTGTCTATTACATCTCTGGGTATATTCTGTCTAACTTTAAACAGTTCACTGATCTGGACTAAATGTTATATTTTTGTAGTAGTGGTTGTTTAGAGCTGGAAGCAATTTGGGTTATTCTGTCCATTTGATAACAATTAAATGACTGATTGTAACTATAGATGAACCTGTGGCACAAGAGATTTGATGCCGCTTATTGTATGAAAGTACTAATTTCTCTATCTCTAACATGTTAACGCAAACATAAACAGTGTTAATATTCCATGTATATTCTTTGTTCTCAGCTGGGGCAGGCCTATATTGCATGGTCTATATTATTGAGGTGTAGACTTTAAATGAACTTATAATTTTTTTAGTTAATATATGATAAATGGACATGATGAATATATGGTGAATTGTGTTATGGTTGCGTTATAATAGCTGTATATACCATTATATGTCTATATCCAAATAAATAAAAATGTATGTACTATGATAAACTGACATGATGAAAGTATGTTTGTATGCATTTGCCTCATATATACCTAATTGATTTTAATTTAAAAAAAACTAGTGAAAATTACGCACACACAAAGCTGTGAAATAACCTAAACCACGTTCAATTATTTTATGATCAGCTGTCAAGTGATCGCAAATTGTAGGCTATGAATCAATTAAGTGACTGGACTGTGAAATCAATTATTTATTTACAGTTTCAGAGCTTCGTTTCCTTCGATATCATGTGTGCACAATTAAAGTGTTAATTAATAAAAGAGTATGTGATCATGTAACATATAGTACTAGTATTGGCAATTCATTTCAACCATGCGCACACATGTACATAATCACATGTGGACAACCAGAGCTTTTGTTTATCTGAGAAATACCTCCGGTCGCTGGAGGCGCCACTGGTTCAAAATTCAACATGGCGCGGCAAGAGTAACGCCTCTCTATATTTAAGCTCTCTGGTTAAGTAATGTCGGAATAAACAGATTGTTAATAGACATCGTTCGTTCGTATAAGACTAAGTTAGTGGATTCACGCATCCATACAAAGATAACCACCAACCTTCATAGACAGATATGTATAGAAACAGACTATACTGACACGTGGACATATGTTATGATATATATATATATATATATTCCTACAGTTGAATAGATACACCGACACGTGAGCTGTCGTTGAGAGGTAGACATAAAACAGACAGCAACGTGAACACAGACATATAATGGTTTATATGGATAATTCTGAAAATGAACCAAATTCTGACACTGTAAATAGTTCATCGATGATACTCAGCCGTCATAATTCCTTAGAGCAAGGAGTAACATGTTTTACATGTTCTGGATTACTAACTCGTTACAGGATTGCCCGTTGGAACACTATTAGTACCAAAGATGGACATTTATTGGAACGATGATAAATGTTTCCGTAAAGAGTTCACTGCTGAGTCATGAAAATGGAGCCAGAAAACATTACAGGATTTACCAGGAGATTTTCTGTTTATTAAATGCTATGGCGATTTGTTTCTTACATTGGAGTTGGTAAATTAGTCATCGTGGATTGTCCTATGAAAAGTACTAATTATATTGACATTCTAGTTCATAATTATCTGGATTCCGTTGAGAATATGTTTGAGGATACCAAGAACCAATTTATATTTCAACACGACAATGCACCAGTGCATATAATGAGTAATGTAGAGACCTAGTTAGACGGACATGAGCTCCATGTGATCCTGTGGCCAGCTCAGTCACTTGACCTCAGCGAGATCGAGATTGTCTGGGGTATGTTGCAGAATAGGGTCATGAGACATCGTCCTTCACCAAAATTAGAAGCGATACAGTGCGGTTGGTGCCTGTTTAGAGCATGTAGAGATATCACGCCAGCACGTTCCCCCACGAGTTAGGCAAGTTATCCGATCACCTGGTTACCCTACTAAATATTAGATTTTGAGTTAAACATTGAAGTATTTATTGCATAAGATATTCTCAATTTATTTCCAAGTAGTTTTGTTGAATTTCAAATAACGTATTATTGTTATATTACACGAATAAATAATAATAAATAATTACAAAATTTCTATAACGCCAATATCCTCGAAAAGAATCGAACTCAGTGGCGCACCTAGTAGAGGGGTTGGGCAAACTCATAGTCCAGGTACGATGAAAAGTTCATCAACAATGATCAGATGGAAAGGAAACTTAGGAAGGATAAGCGAGTCTGAAAAGGTGAGTTTTCAAATGGTGACTATGCTATTTGATGACTTAACATGTTCAGAGAGTGAATTCCAAAGAGTAGGGACAACAACTGAAAAAGCACGAGTCCCAGCATGTGTTTTAACCCTGGGACAGACAAGTAAAAACTAGATGAACGGAGTTCTCTGGACTTGGGTGCTAAAGAAAGCATGGAAAATAGATATGAAGCTTCCCCAGAAGAAAGAGTTTGATAGGCAATAGTGCAGAGTTTGAAAATGATGCGAGATTGAACAGGGAGCCAGTGAAGATATTTCAGAAGTGGGACAGAATGGGAAAACCGAGGAGACCGTGTGACAACCCTAGCTAAGCAGTTCTGAACACAAAGAATATTCTTATATGCAATGTTATAAAGAAGAGAGTTGCAAAGAGAAATATAACGCCGAATACGGCGAAGATCACGAATATGATAGAAACAGGAGCGACGTGTAAGAGGAACATGTTTTCTTAAATTAAAATCGCTATCAAGTGTAACACCAAGATTACTTACAGTGTCTGATGGAGTAATGCTATGATTAAGGGGGTTCGTAGAGAAGAAATGAGTAAGTTTACTGCATTTCCTGGATGTACCTATAATGATGAAATCTGTTTTGTTAGCATTGAGCCTAAGTTTATTCTTTATCATCCAGCCAGAGATATCACTGAGACAGTCACCAAATTGTTTATGGGAAAGATTAGTGTCTGCTGTAGATAAAGATATGTATACTTCAGTGTCATCTGCATGTAAATGATGGTCTAATTTTGGCTGTGAATAAGTGAGCCTAGTGGTGTGATATATAGAGTAAATAGTAGAGGTCCAAGAACAGAGCCTTGGGGAACACCGCAAACAAAGGCACTGCCTTTGAAAAACATTTTCTTATTTTTATTGATTGAAACTTATTTGTTAAGAATGAGTGGATCCAGGTAAGTGCTGTGCCTAATATGCCATACCAATCAGAGAGGCGACCTAGAAAAACAGAATATAATACATGACATTCTAATAAATAGATACATTATAAAGTATGATAGGACAACTTTTGGTAGGGATCTGTAGCTTGGTCGGGAGGGTGTGCTTCGTTAATGTAAACCCAGGTGCATATGTACCGCCCTACTTCGACGGTGTTGTCCAGGATCGTGGGGGTTTGTTCGCGCATAGCAGCTCTCAGATCCCACTGCTGGCGGAAGCTCTTGGACGCAAAAAGTACATGTATTCCACCAATTATTCCAGGCCAAGAATGCCAGAGAAATCTTGTATATTGTCAGCGGAGTAGCAATCATACCCCTGCGACAGTATTTGGCGTTCCAAAGACGGTATAACGACTTAATTGGAGCTTGGCTATAGGGATTTCGAAAAACGGAATGATTGTTCCCAAAGAAAGGTTTGATAGGCAACTCGTGCAGATTTGAAATATGCGAATTGAACAGGAGCCAGTGAAGAATTTCAGAAGTGGGACAAATGGAACCGTGGACAACCCTACTAGCAGTTCTGAACACAAAGAATATTCTTATATGCAATGTTATAAAGAAGAGAGTTGCAAAGAGAAATATAACGCCGAATACGGCGAAGATCACGAATATGATAGAAACAGGAGCGACGTGTAAGAGGAACATGTTTTCTTAAATTAAAATCGCTATCAAGTGTAACACCAAGATTACTTACAGTGTCTGATGGTATGATGCTATGATTAAGAGTGTTCGTAGAGAAGAAATGAGTAAGTTTACCGCATTTCCTGGATCTACCTATAATGATGAAATATGTTTTGTTGGCATTGAGCCTAAGTTTATTGTTTATCATCCAGCCAGAGATATCACTGAGACAGGCACCAAATTTGTATGGGAAAGATCAGTGTCTGCTGTAGATAAAGATGTGTATACTTCAGTGTCATCTGCATATAAATGATGGTCTAATTTTGGCTGTGAATAAGTGAGCCTAGTGGTGTGATATACAGAGTAAATAGTAGAGGTCCAAGAACAGAGCCTTGGGGAACACCGCAAACAAAGGCACTGCCTTTGAAAAAAAAAATTCTTATTTTTATTGATTGAAACCTATTTATTAAGAATGAGTGGATCCAGGTAAGTGCTGTGCCTAATATGTCATACCAATCAGAGAGGCGACCTAGAAAAACAGAATATAATACATGACATTCTAATAAATAGATACATTATAAAGCATGATAGGACTAAACTTTTGGTAGGGATCTGTAGCTTGGTCGGGAGGGTGTGCTTCGTTAATGTAAACCCAGGTGCATATGTACCGCCCTACTTCGACGGTGTTGTCCAGGATCGTGGGGTGTTGTTCGCGCATAGCAGCTCTCGGATCCCACTGCTGGCGGAAGCTCTTGGACGCGAAAAGTACATGTATTCCACCAATTATTCCAGGCCAAGAATGCCAGAGAAATCTTGTATATTGTCAGTGGGTAGCAATCATACCCCTGCGACAGTATTTGTTAGAAGACATTAATTTGTTCAGATAATCTGTCATATCATAAGATAAAAACAACGATGTCAACAACAACAATAATAATATCCAACTTCTATGCACACACATCCTTGTGTAATATGCGAACTTATACGGTGTTTATATCAGTGTGTATTAAACAAATGTTCTCACGTTTATACAGTGCCAGTGAAACATTTATTATGCGCTTAAATATATCACAAATATAAACATACACAAACAATTTATATAAATATCTGGGTGGTTTCGCGCACGTTGTGAAAATTACTGGTATTATTGATGACAAACGCAATATAGTAGTGACATCTAGCGATCATATGAATAAATATAGTGGCGCCATCTAACATTTATTTATTTCACGACTTTAGTTGCAGATAGTTTATTTTAACTAGCTTTTAATTTAGTAACACGTGACAGAATTTGGTTATTCGATGCACATTATTTTAGTTTAGCTTTTATTGTGTTTCATTAAGTGTGTATAAATTTTATTCTAAAGACTATTAATATCAAGTACCCGCATGCGGGTAGTCATTTTACGACATTATCGCTTATTTATTTACTTGTTGACTAGACTCTAGTTGCTCTTGTCAGTTGCTAGATTTTCGTGAGAGGTATTTGGTCTAACCGGTGTAAAATGGAACCTCTCATCACAAGACTAGTCGCCACATCTGTGTCTATAGCAAATAGAGCCGGACGAATAGTCAGAGATATATTGAGTAAAGGAGATCTTGGTATTGTTGAGAAGGTAGGGATTGTCGACAATCAATGAAAATCAGAGATGTGAATCATGAATGTTGTCGCATTTGAACGTAGATATTTTAATAATTAGATTATAATTTGATTGATATTTTTCGTTTCATGATCTTGATCTGTAGTCTATGATATGACATGTCTCAGGCTCTTTCAGTGATTCTGTTTTAGTGTGTAGATCTAGTTTATCTAACTTGCATTTGTTAATCAGCTGATGCCATGATGCTTTGATCAATTGATGGTGTTCTTTAATAACATCTAGATCTACTCGTTCACAGTGACAATGGCCATGAATCATGACGATATCTTCAAGACTCGAGTGGTTACTAGAATCTATAAGTTTCATTAGTCAATATTTATTTTTGGTGTAATTGTAATAGCATCAGTTGTTAAATGTGGTAAAATAACCTCCCTAAATGAACAGCAAAAGATTTATTAAATTAGTGTGACTAATTAGTTTAGTGTGATTTTTCCATTATAATTTATATGGGCAGTAGTTTGTGGTCAGTGTTATTCCTAATCTATGGGGCAAATACTTAAAACTAGTCTAAATAAAATTACTTAAAGAACATTTATGATAAAAACAACTGTAATCTGCTTTGAAATGATGCTGTATTAATCATTAATGTATATAATATGGCCATATTGTGATGTTGATGAAATCAAATTACTGCATCCCCTCTGGCAAGTATGGCATTATAGGCCTATGATATTGTCTATATATGTACTATACAATGGTATATATATTTGGTTTTCAAGAGAAATCTGTTTAACTGATTAGCAAAGCATAACTGTCATAATAACCCAAAATAAGGTTTATCTACAGTGACATGTATCAGATTTACTTGCACTGAGTAGGTACTCTAAACTGGTAAAGCCCTAAATAAAATGTCTAGTTATTTTTATCTGTGTTTATTATAGATGTAGGTACCTGTTTTGGGGAGTAGGTTCAAATCTAATTCATACATTTGTTTGTGGGATATTTTTCCCTAGGATGTTGGCCATATTTGCAAGGTATGACCAATGGTAATCAACTGATTTATTTTGGATGAGGGTGATGAGTATTTTAATGACACATTGGCATGAAAAGGTCGCTTTGTTTTAATCGCCTCTTGTCATGGATCAGTTCTAAATCTTGAGTTATTGAGGATGTAGTATTCAGTAATCAATTGTTTATGTTGGTAAATATTGATTGTAATAAGTGATGAAGTACATGTGATATGACTCATTGCATGTTGCTATTTATTGTTTGTAATTATAACCTAGGGCAAGAATGACTATCAAACTGAAGCAGATAGGAGTGCTCAGAGGTGTATTTTGGCATCACTTCATAAAGCGTTCCCAAAGGTCTCAGTGTTTGGAGAAGAGGTAAGTTTCATGATAGTGTTACATCTATCACTGCTGACCTTATCATATTTTTTACTAATGGGGGCATGAGCCTTTATAGTCTGGTTAATATTTCTTTTGTTAACCAGTTGTTGTTGGTTGTTAGAACAGTAAAAACCGTCATCAAACAATTTGATTATCATTGGCATGGTGGCAATTTGTTCAATGTGAGTTTCATTGATTCTGTGTCACATGTGTAGTCAAAATATTATACTAATATATATATTGTTGTCAGTATAGTCTTTCCACCTCTATCTGGTCATGTTTTTTGGAAGATTTTCATAAATATATGGAGTTGCTTGTTACTGATTGTAAACCTGGCTAAATGCATACTATTGAACATATCAATTATGGTGGTATGTTAAAATGTTCACATGAAAAAAATATAATTATATTATTATTAATAATAATGAGTGGTGTTATTAACAACGATATAAAGATGTTCTATAATTTAGTGCTTCACCATAGAATAAACTAGAAAATTCCAGAGAGAATACCTTTCTAGTTGCCTGGCTGGATGAAAGTACTTTATGTAGATGTACAGTTGGTGTGAAGTGCTGGGATATGAATCATGATCTTCACTATACCAAGAACTGAGCTATAACCAAGTTGGCCATAAATCTATCCTTTAGGATTAGGATTATTTTTATTGATATGCATGTGTTTATATATATATATGTGTATATTCCATAATATCACAAATATGTCTTATATAATGACAATATTAAATAACAAATTGGTATGTCCATGGTATTTTGCATATGCCCAATTATTTAATTAACATTTGACCTTTACAAGTATATATATATATATATCAAACATACAACTTTGGCTTGAGGATGACCAGATCATTTGAGTTGGAGTAAAATTGATAAATAGTGTATATTTTAAATGACATCTGTCAATACAACAAAATATAACCACTATATATCAATATCACTTGTTAATTGTCACTCAAGTACATCAAAGACTTCAGACTTCTATCAACAAGCCATTTATACTTGTGGAGAATACTTACATTTACGCACATGTCAAGGTTATGATGAAAAAATCTCTGATATTGATTCATAATGTATGATTTAATGTTATACTTTTTGTGCTTGTGATGGACTGAAAGGAAAATTTAGCTTGCACACAAAGGTTGAATGACACTGAGAAATACAATATTGACTGCAGTCTAATTATAAGGGCTTTAAAAAAATATTGACACTTTCCAAGGCTATGATACCATATGATAAATGCAAATGTATCACTGTAATAAAATGTTTTCAGTGTTATTTTTCTGCTTGATTATTTAATTGGTTAACTGATGGAACCTGTATGTCCTCTTATAATGATGACATAGTGAAATTATTGTGATAGTTATATATGCAGCCATGACAGCTTTGTTTGCTTCCTACAGTGATTTTTTTCAAATTATCCACGTGGTATATTGTGACTTTCAGGAATTAGATTCAAGACCTGTGCCTCAAGAATGGATTGAAACCACTGTGAATGAAGAAGTAATAAAAACTACGGCTAACAAACTGCCAGATACACTCAAAGCTGTTAAAGATGAAGATGTATGTATCTTTTAGCATTGTCACATAGTGCCATCATTCTTTTTTGTTAATAATGCTAACAGCAATTAACCCAAATAATGACCTATCTCATGCTTGATTATACCTCAGTAATTAGTTATCTATCAACTACACTTCAGCCTCTTTTATATCATAACTAAGTGGAAAGATTGAAGCAGTGTCAATATAACTTTTGATTTAGTGGGATAGAAACTGATGATTTTGAATTCTCTGTCAATAGCCTGACTAATAACACAGGATGAGGCATTTGACTTGATCTCAGATCTGAGTATAACAAATTTCTGGTTTACTGATATGTGAATTTTCAGTTTCCAATATTGATACAAATATTACATCCCAAGTCTGGTGAGGTTGCCTCTGTGGCGATTGAATCCACAGACAATTGAACAATGGCATGTCAACATAGACTACTCAGTGATCGGGTACAGGAACTTAAGTTTAAAACAAGTACATGCCACTATTGCTGTGAAATAACCATTGATTGAAAATACAAGTTCTTCAATGGGAAGGTCAACTTATTTCATGATCAGTTCTACAGCATGCATCCCACGTAAACGTAATTGAGCACTTGAAGGATATTCAGCTGTAGATAATAAGACAACATTTTCAATGTAATCTTGTTTCTTGAATGGTCACCAGATATTTGCCAATAATTTCTTGTGTACACTGCATAATGGATGTAGACACATTGCAATTACATCAATACCATATCTTAGTTAGTTCTTCATACTTAGTACCAAAAAGCTGTGCAACTAAATTAGATAACGTTATTTGTGTCTGTTTACAGAAATGATAATTAATTTGGGTTCAATCAGGCATCAGGAGAAGAATATAGTTTTTAAAGGATTATGTATTAATGAGCCATTGTGTTGTATAATCTACTTAATGTGTTTACAATTACAGTTCAAATGTAAGACTTCTCAGCTTTCTTTGATTACTGTTTAGAAGTGCACACATGCATGCACACACCAAGAGTGAGGGAAGATCTAGGTGCTTTATATATTTACAAATAAGTGAGCCTTCAGTATTATCAATGAATTGATATCCTATTTCTATATATCTATGTTTACAGTATAATAGTTTCATTGTTGTATGCTTTCATCGTTTCACATTTGTTTTCTGTGGCAATAGACACTGATATTATAGACAAGCATTATATGACATTATAATTGGGACATGTCTTGTCTGACACAGTTAGTTATCCTGGCTATGCCCGCCACTTTCCTTACCTCCTTCATTATAACACTAACGATCAAATGTCACAGAACATTGACCTGTGTTTATCCCCCTTTCAAACTATAGTTTAAAGTTAAGGTAGAGTTAACTGTCTGTTACAACTGTGTATAGTTAGTATCAATTGTTAATAATGCTTTATGTAGTTGTTTTCATTTCAAGTACTGGCTAATATGTAATTTTTATGAGAAATGTTTTCATTTAAAGTGGGTTAAGTTGTTTTTTAGTATAATTAACCTTTGTCCCCTTTTCAGTATACAGGTAGTAACCATAAAAGGGATAAATCTATTAATCATGATTAATTCAATGTGTTTCTATTATTCAACAGCATATGTCATGTGGCCAAATAACACTTATTACAAAACAGCAGTAGCTAACTTTTCTAATTTTTTATATCCTCCTTTCTCTCCATTCTGTGTCTGGAGGGAGGATACTCCTAAGCAGAGATAGTGCACATTTAGCCATTATGATCCAGAAATCCATATTTTACTGTACAGCTCAAATTGTGCGATGGTTGACAATTATCCATTTATTTCTAGATCTGCATTTGGGTTGATCCACTAGATGGAACAGCTGAGTATACACAAGGTATGTTAACAATAGTCATCAGCTGAGTTTTTAGATGTTAATGACCTCTTCATTAATATGTATGCATCTATATAGGTTTCGAGAGTATAAGTTACCCATTGCCATTTGTCCCAGGTGTAACTACTGCTCAGGCTAAACAGAGCATTCAAACGCTCACTCAGATTACTGAAATTAGTTGTCATTAATATTTATCACTAACTAAGCTGATATGCGGTTCCAAACCCAGGTATTTATATT
This sequence comes from Paralvinella palmiformis, assembly GCA_025642065.1. Classification (NCBI taxonomy): domain Eukaryota; kingdom Metazoa; phylum Annelida; class Polychaeta; order Terebellida; family Alvinellidae; genus Paralvinella; species Paralvinella palmiformis. The sequence goes on along the minus strand of JAODUP010000670.1, from coordinate 139,775 downwards.
TTATAAGTTAATAGAAAGGTGTATTTGTTGATGTATGTAACAGTTGTGTTGATTTCAATGAATTATTCCCAAATTCTGATACAGTTATCCTTAGTCTCAGTGTTGACTCTAGTCTAGGAACCACCAATCTTGTGTTTAGGGTGATCACAGGTAGTGTGATTATTGCAATTAACAAACTGCCTTTAATTCCATGTACAACACTGGTTAATTATGTGGACTACAATTAACATTAATTATTATTCAGCTGTTTATGGCTGGTCTTGTTAGTTACATAATAGTATTAGATTAATTAGTTATGGATTTATTCTTCTATGAAATACAAGTACACTGTTCAAGCCAGCACACTTTATTTCATATTATCTTAATGGTAAAAGTGTACATCCTATGGCACAGTATAAACAGAGTTATCTGTCAAGGAAAATCTATATATTAATATTTAATTATTCATTGCAAGTTGGTTTCAACCATTTAGTTAAGCTTAAACTGGAGTTTAAGACAAACAGACATTTATATTTATAAGACAAACCAACATAAGCCTAACAAGAACACACATGCTAATTGCTATATTGTATTGTCATTCAGCCATTGTTTTGCTCGAGAATTTTTGTGGCTGCACAGTTATTTCTCTAATCCCTTGCAGCACTGACATATGAACTTATTCTGTGTGTGTTTTAAATAGGCTGTTTTATTAAATAGTAATTTTTGCAATCCATTTCTACTCTAGGCCTACTGGATCACGTCACAGTTTTGATTGGTATAGCAGTAAAGGGTCGTTCAGTGGCTGGTGTCGTCTATCAGCCATATTACAATTATCAGGCTGGACAAGATGCTACCCTAGGCAGATCCATCTGGGGAATAATAGGTGTAGGTTAGTATTTGCGCAGTGTGTTTTTAAGTTATTGAAATAATTATCACTCAACCGCATCAGATTTAAGATTCATCTTGAATTTATATAACTTGTTGTGATAATATTAACAGCTTTGTTTCAATGTATAAAGTTCTTTTAAATTGCATTTGATCACAGTCTTTTTAAAATGTATTAATTATGTCAGCAATATTGATTATTTTATGTACTGATGCTATATTAAGTCCTGAGAGCTAATTATATTATAATCAGTAAAAGCAGCTGTTGTATTAAGACACCGAAACTTTTATTATCATTTATCAGCGTTATTCATTTACCTATTAATAGCAAGTCTATTTAAAATATTATTATAAATAAGGTAATTAAAGATATTGATGATAATTATCAGTGAAATAGTATGCGATATTTCCATCATCACTGGATGTCATTTGGGGTACCTGCTATTTTTATCTTCGTTATCACATACCTAATAATAAATGATTTCTTGTTAAATTATGTTTATTGCTGTTTCTGAAGATAGCCACCCTTAAAAAATGGCAGCCAGTGATTACTTAGTTATAATCCATGACTGATTGAATCCTAATGAAAATATGAGAGCACAGTTTTTTTATCAAGTGATATTCAACACTTTATTAAAACTTCTGATCAGACATGAATGTTGTGTTTGTGCACAAGTGATTAAGCCCTTTGTGAGTGTTTTGTCAGGCACAGACGTGTTATTTACCAATTTAGCTTGTCTTATCCATGTAGTCAAATATTCTTAATTAAGTGACCATGTTCTTCCATATATACAAATTATTTTAGGAGCTAATTGTCTGTTTTCAGCTTACTTTATCGGATTAGCTACCTTTGTGTTGTTTGTAGTTGTGTTGGTTTATAGTTTTAAAATAGTCCCAGATAGCACAAGTCAGCAAACACAGCTGTGGAGAAAAATAATTTGAACCAGGATGAGTTCGCCTCCTGTGTGTGCCTTTCAGTGTTTGTGTAGACTATGTTGACATTACTTGTTCTGTAGGTACATTTGGCCACCAGGCCAACAAACCCCCAGAGGGCCAAAACATCATTACAACAACTCGCTCTCACAGTACTAGGGCTGTTGTACTAGCCGTTGATGCTTGCGAACCTACTGAGGTGTTACGTGTAGGAGGAGCTGGCCATAAGGTAAGATCTGTGATGGTCAAGGTCATGTCTATATCAATCCAGAATGATAGGTGTGTGCCATAGCCACTAAGGTAAGAGACATGTTGACCGTCAGTTTGTTTACTGGTGTCCGGAGGAATACTACAAGGCAGCAGGGTGCAGTTCATCATTGTTTTCAGCTGGCCACATTATGCTTTCATGTACATGCCAACACCCAGTGATTCTGAATAGAAAAGACCTTTCCTATTCTAAATAGTTTCTTTCTCATTTCCTTGCCCACATCCAAATAACCTAAACACTTGTGTTAGGGTATCGTGGATTTGTAAAAGAGAATCCTCCCTCTGTTGGTCGCATAATCGCAACAACCAAGTGGCATATGACAGACAACGTAATGAGGGCAGTGCATGGCTGTCAGCCAACTGAAATACTCAAAGTTGGGGGCGCTGGGAATAAGGTCAGTCGTACAGGTGGCATGGCATGCTTGCAAATAAGGCTGATGTTTGTGTTAACCTTCTTCCAGTAATGCTGTTCTGTTCCGTTTTGCTTTTGTGCTGCAGACGCAAGCAGTGATGATTACAGGTATCAGACATAGCTGATTATAAAGATTCTATCAGAAGTTACAGCCAAAAGTATTTGACATGTTTTGGTTGATTGCTTCTATTTGTTAACATGTTACTTTGTCCCATTTAAAGCTTACCAACCATCTGTTTATGGAGTTCTCAGAATACTCGGCTTTCCAGAGTTACCTTTCTAGAGCTTTCAGTATGGTTTATATTTCCATGTTTAACTGTGCATGTGATGGCTGCTTTGGTAACGTTATGACACAGTATGACAATAAAATAACATGTTAGTTGGTTGCGTGCTGATATCTCTAACAAGTTGCTTCCATTCATTATCCGATTTAACAGTGGTTGCAGTTTATTGATAGTTGTTATTTTATTATCATGGATGTTCAGTTTTATAATCTTTTATACTAATGTTAGTCACTTTCAAACATTAATGTTTTTATTATATTATTCTAAAAATGTGTTTGTGACAGTATTAAAAATCTCACACACATAATCAACGTGTAATATAACTAAACATGACTATGCCTCATTAATTTTATATGTTATAAAATTGTTTACTTTTGACAATTTTCAACTGTTATAGGTGTTATTGATCCTTGAAGGCAAGGCCCATGCATATGTCTTTGCCAGTCCCGGATGTAAAAAGTGGGATACCTGTGCCCCAGAGGCAATCCTTCATGCTGCTGGTGGCAAGCTGACAGATATCCATGGCAATGACTTCACCTATGAGCCCACAGTACAGCGTCGTAACACTGGTGGCGTACTTGGCACGCCACGCGCCGAAGACCACAAGTGGTACCTGGACCACATTCCACAGGAAGTCCGCGAAGCACTTCCGATCTCATGAAATACTGAAAAATCCAAACTCTGAGCCCTCATAACTGATGACTTCTGAAGCATTCGTAGAAACCTAGATTATTATCTCTGTGCAGAGTAAAGATAGCAGAACTTGTTGAATGTTGTCTGCGTGTGGGTGCAGCTAAACTGTGTAAGTAGTGGAAGATGGTGTCTGTTCGTTTTGCCAGTAATTCTTGAATTTTTCTTTGTTGACGTTAGTCACATTTGTCAGTTACTGTTACAGTTTGTTTGACATCTGTACTGACAATGCTAAGTAGATGTCCATGAATAATTGTCACATTCCATTGTTAATGTACTGCTCTAATATTTATAATGATTTAAACTTTGCTGCTAGGTGACTGTTTATACATTATCTTTGTCTAGTCTATTATGTTTGTTTCCGACTCCATGTTGGACACGATCTTGTCTGCAGCACATATAGATATGATGCTATCATGATCTGTGCTACTTTGTTTCTTTTTATTTTATCTTGTTAAGTACTGGCATTGGTTCTTGTTAAAGAGATTATGTACCCAGTATTGTTAGTATAAAGAGAAGTGAGTGGTGAATGAAGGTGTTTGATTTTGGCAAGACTTTAACAAACATAAATATTTGTAACCTCACAAGGGACAACTGTTGTGATAATCTATAAGACTTCTTTTGCTGTCTCACAACCATTATTTGTTATTCACAGTGAAGCACGCCATATTAAAGTAGAATACAGCTGTCTGAAAACAATGGTTTACATATTGTTTGGGATTCTTAAAATTCTTTGTGATGTCAGTGCTTATTAGTTTGGTAACTATTTCATGTTGATTGTTCTGTTGCAGAAAATATTGTTGAAATTCTTTTCTATTTGTATCTCCACTACTAGCAAATATTTTAACTTTGTATAAGCTATAAGTAATGTTCTTAATAGGTTTTATTTCATTCACTTTGTTGTAGCAGAAATATTGATCATCTATTATTTTCATATTTTCACTTTAAATGCTAAGTGTTGAACATTTTCTGGTGAGCTTACAAGATGTAGCTGGATACACACTGCTTATACAGATTATTAGAGAACTTTGTATTAATTTATTTTTGGGACAAATTCTGTTGTAGATATATTTCAATTTATGTGTTATGAATTGGTCTCATTTTGATGATAAGCCATTTTGTTAGTGTTAATACGACCAACATGACAAGAATTTTTTATCTTTTAGATTTTGTCTTCCAGACTCATTGCAGCTAATTTTTATGAGAAAACTGCATATAGATTAACTACTTCTAAGACAACTTTAGTAAAACATGAGAAAATATGTATGTATTTCTCACTATCTAGCTCAGTTTAATTACTTCTCATTCATAGGGGGTGCCTCAAGATATACCATTGTTTAGTTTCAGAACATATTTTAGAAAAGAAGTAACTGAAAAGTATATTGTGGTTATTTGTTTAAAATAATTTTATGGAATATAAAAAATTGCACCTTCTATATACTGCCATTTGCACACAGATGTTGATGTGTGCAAGCATATTGAATCTAAATTACACAAGTGCTATTAATAAAATTTATTGTTTGGTTTTGAAGTATACTAGCTTTATAAACCATGAGTAACAAAATGTCTGCTTTATGTTGTAGAAAGGGATGGTGCATATAGCATCAGCTTTATTGTCATGTGGTGCGAGTAATGATATAAGCCATCAATTAGTGTGCCTAGAATGGTCATAACTGAGTTAAAAAGACCCTTAACCATTATATATATATATATATATATTTGCTCATGTGTAGTCTGTGATGTTTTTGACAGAACTAATGAGTAACTTAGGATATTGTGTTAGTCTGTGTATTCCTGTGCATATTAAATATCAAACATACATGCACCGATACATTTTTGTTGTCATTATGCAGGTTGTGATTGTGTTTAGTAATGGAAAAGCAACAAAGTTAAAAATGTCAGTATTTGAAGTGATGTTTTAGGATTTGAAATAAATTTTCAGAAGCCAAATAGTAGTTTGGATACATTTTTGTGAGAACATTTTTGACCTTATTGTATTAAGCTATTATATCAGATGACTTTCTGTTGTGTTAAGAGGTAACAAAATGTATTGTTACTTGATGTTGTCAGTAGCGAGATAATAAATAGAACACAAGTAGATGAACATGCTTTACATTTAAGTGTGTGTATGTTACTGCAAACAGCATTCCTACTCATAAAAGTTCTAAAATACACATTCTTGCCATTCATTCTGTTGCTTTTGTAATTATAGCAGTCATTCATATGTGACTTTTTCATATTTACTTCTTGTGCATAAACAATTCAACATCACCAAATATACCATAAACATCAACTGTTCCTAGTTAGTATACAGTCAACAGTTGTGGTTGTCCCATTTCTATTTTGAAAATTATTCCAGAATTTCTTTCATAATTATGGTCAGTTACAAGAAAATGTTATAATCTGTAAAAATATGTTAAACTCAATAAAATATATTTACGGTAATGGTAGCAGCATACCTGTTTTGACTATACATCTTGTTTGAATCTACGATGTAACAATTTATTTTGTACACCTGTTTTTAAGAAACAGATATTTATTATGTACATATTTCAGATTTATATAATGCAACTGTTATGCAAGAAATCCACCAGGCGGATGCAGGTCTGAGCTAGGATTTTCCTAACTATACAAAATCAACTACTGCACCTTAAAACCAAGAAACGTCTGTACTGCTGCTTACAAATAAATGATAAAAACTATAATCAAGGAATGTGTGCAAAACAATCAGATTAACCCCACAACAGCCAAAATACCTCATAGTGTACAATCCATGAAAGAAATATAGTATATTCATCAACTGGTATAAAACATTCAATAAGCAATGTTCCATATCTCAAATTCCATTTTTGAGGCAATTTCCCATTCTCTTCTTCGTATAATACATACAGGCATATTAATATATAAAAAACATCCACATATCTACAGATGTACAGTCATCCCCGAGTAATTATCGGTGCGAATAATCCTAGGCCAATGGCAACTTCTGTACTAATTCCACTCATCAAATAAGTTTTAAGATCTTAGTATTCAGGGAATGATCTGTCTATATGTCTAGCCCAAGCCTTCAGACCTCCTTTAATATCTTTGATAGATATTGGCAACTGCTTTAATTTCTCTTTTAACAGCTTCACTGCCACCTGGGAGTCATTACCCTGACGACACACAACAAAAACTGAAAAATAAATGAAGTTACACCAAATAAAGCCAGCTGATCAATAAGATCACTGATTTGTCATACTGCCATTGATAGCTGTTCAATTCTATTAGCAGTTTCTGTATTGTGTACAAAGTTATCATGAGCTCTGAAAACAGGTGGAAATAAAAACACTGATATTCACCATTCTACTAGCGTAAATAAACATGCATCATGAATTATCCATTTTAGTAACGATTTATCATCAGAAACTCCATATTTTACCAGATGTCTTTGGTCTATCTGCTTGAGGTATGAGTTTCTCTTTCAATTCTTTTATGGTTTCTTCTTTACTTAATGAGTTCATTGGTATATCTACAAAATACAACAAACCACTTCAGAGAGATTTGATATCTTACACAGAGAATGTTTATACAGTCCGACTCCATTATAGCACAGTCCAGTCAGTGTACTATGGAAGTGGCTATGACACAGGGTACTTGGCTCCGGATTATTTGGAGTGAAGATATAAAAAGTTTGATGATTTTCAGCAGTTAATCTGAATTGATGTAAGCAATGGAATGGAACATTTAATTGGAACTTAAAAGCATATTAGGACAAACACATTTTCATGTGGACAGTTTCATTTGTTAATGAGACAACTGTTAACCCAATCATATGTGGTGGCTCTGCCCATAAATAATTCTGATTAATTATATCTCAATTCGCTGCAAAAGAAGACCAATACTGCAAGTGACCCTGAACATGACATGCAGTGCTCCAATACAGGAATGAACATCCATTTGAAGTACAATATAGTTGCTGCCACTGTGGGGATTTGTGAGATATTAATAAAGGTAAAGCAGCATTTAGTGGAATCAGTTTTAGCCATTCTCCCACAATTCATCAATCTAACTGGCTTAAACTGATTAGATCATGTCAACTACATGAAAATAGAACAAATAATTGATTGACTTTCCCAAATTATGCCATGTTATGGTTATTCTCATGTTCTTGAAGGGAAGAAAATAATTAAGGAGATAACCAGGACTTCCCCCAACCCTTCCTTCCAGTCTTCCTTCCATCACTAATACACACAGAGTGATCATGTGAAGACAACCATTGCTGTTCAAGGGCCACTTATGAAGTCATACAAACATCTAACTGAAACAAATCTACAAGCAACCTTTTAGTATATTTTGCAATAAATAATAAAAACACTCTAATTTCAGAAAGAATCTAATCAGAAACAAACTATTAACAGCAGGTTAACAATTACTTATAGTTTGAGACAGCTGACAGATCTCCAATTCTACAGGCTGACGTACATCAATCAATAAGTGAGGTTCACCATTCTCCACAATAGCTTGATAATCCTACAGATGCACAAGTTAACAAATTGCCATTTTAAATATATTTCCACAAAAGATCATTTAATAAATAATATTCAACATTGTGATTATCTGCCAGTAAATCGGTTAAGAAATTAAATAATCACTTCGCTTAGGCATAATGAAGTAAAGCAATTCTAACAATGTATGCTATATTCACTTAAACAAAATAGTTTGTTTGCTATGTTATCTTTTTATATGCAGTCTTGTGTTAATGTAATGGAAGCAATACCACTAAATATTTGTCAACAGTAAAAACCAATCACTAGACAAAGGTTAGACAGTAATTTTATCGAATTCTGCATTTGATTTAACTAACCTGGACACTGATACGTTCTTCTGGCGTTAAGATGGTCAACACTTTATCCTGTAGAACATTAAAAAATTAATAAATACCAAACCTGACAATCCTCATAAATCTCATCATTATTATAAACTGCCAATCTTATCTGGACTATAAACTAAATTCTTATCATGACTATAAACAATGAATCGAATTACAATTGCCAACAACAAACCTTGTCAGTAGCTCGAGTACCACAAAACTGTTCATAATCTATCAGCTCAGTGATACTTGGAGATGAACCACAGACTTCACAATTATCTTTCTTTTGTCTTAATTTGATAGCCTTAAAACTACCATCTAAAGCATCAAATAAGAGGAGACGTTGAGTACAAGGTCCTGTAAGAATAGCATTTAATATAACTATTAAGAATTCAGCAGAAGAAATTATTGTTTGTCAGGTCACATTGACAACATCAACATTATGTAATATCAGAAAACAATATCAGACAGAGACAAAAGATTTGTGAAATAAGTCTGATGGAATGGAGTATGGCTGCGTGCACACACACACATAGAGAGAGGATATAATCAATTCCAACGCAGTATTTATTACCACACAACACTCCATTTAAATTAACTCTTGGTATTAATTACTTACTGCCTATTTTTGCAGCTATTTTTATAACTTCAAGAGCCTGGAGACAGCCAATAATACCGGGCACTGAAATACATTAATGCTATTTTTTGTTAGATTTGCTTTAAGAACAGAGAAAAATGTTCAAATTCAATAATATTTGGTATTTAAAGCAAAGCTTCAACAAAACAATTACAACTGTGTAAAATTATTGAAACCTTTCTAAGTTATAAAACCGGGTTAAAGGACAGACATCACAAAAACATCCTTGTAGTAGTTTATCTAAATTAAAAATTCTTCTCACAAAACTGTTAAGCAAATCAAATAATGACATTATTTCTTTATTACAGACCCCCTACAAATACCAGAGAAATATATTAGCACCTAGAATTTTGTTTGAGAGCACAATAAACACCTACTGATGAAGATATGGATAAGGATGGGCTAACCATAATATCCGTTGTCAATCATAAAGGTCATAGAACGAGAGATAAATACTGTTTCAGAAGTGTATTACCAACACCGAGAACTCCGCCATCAGAACAATTAGTGACAGTCTCTGGAGGTGGTGGCTTTGGAAACAGACATCTATAACATGGTCCTCCCTTATAGTTATAAATAGTTAACTGCAATGTACAAACATAGTATGGTAAGAAATATCCTATTTGTTTGTGTGAGTTGTATCTAACAAAAAGTATGGTTTGTATAGAACCATTATAACAAAAAGAAACTTATTAAAATAAATAAATACCTGTCCTTCAAATCGGAGAGCACTTCCTGACACGAGTGGCTTACCAGCCAACACGCATCCATCATTCAGTAAGTATCTGGTAGCAACATTATCTGTGGCATCTAATACTATATCATATCTGACAAAGTCAAGGTCAGTTTATTATAATTTATACAAGAATGGTGAGAATATTTCACTGTGTCTATTTAATAATAATATATAATAATGCATGTTTATATAGCGCCAGAACCAGGTAACCCTGTTCTGGGGTGCTGTACAGTATTATTATCGCTGACTCAGACCTGTTTCCACTCAACACATATCCAAGGGAGCATACAACGCATGCTGCCATTACAGGCGTGAAGCGCTACTCAGACACATAGCCATCGCATCCTGTTAGGTACTCATTTTTATGGATGAGTGAAGCAGTCGCCACATGACAACATTGCAGCTCCCGGAGATTTGAACCCGTAACCATTCGGTTACGAGTCCTATGCTCTAACTAACTGCACTATCACGGCTGGACTAACCCAATGTTCAACTAAATCAATACAGATAAACCTGGACTTAAATAGTTTTTATCCTTTCATATTAAATGCTATTTCAGCAATGACACACACACACATATACATATATAAAATACAAGAAGCTCGACTACTCTGAGTACTTTGTGCTATATTTTAATTGTACTGTCAAAGACCCTCGTTTTTTATACAGTCACAGACTGCAACATATCAAGTAGAAATTAAAATTTCCTATTTATATCAATATTGAATTAGTACTGTAATCAGAATTTTCATGTTTTCAATAAGCACAAGGCTGAAGAAGAATTACAAATCTAATATAAATACATGAACAAAGAACTTTATGAAATAATATACTTAATACAATTGATATTTTGAAGGTGATGCAATCTTAAATTTCAAAAGGAAATAATTTTCCAAATGACTATACTTTATGACTTATGAAATAAATCTCCAAAATATAACTATGTTCAACATATGTATATGAAAAGTAAACTTGATGTTTTAAAGCCACTTTTATGTATATGGTAAGCTAAATGGCTGAGCAACCTCCAAAGATAATGAGGCAAAGTGAATTATATGTGTATAACTGACAATACTTCATCACCATTAATAAGAATATCATATATATTTCACAAAAGATACTAGATAATGGCACACAATTAAATCCAGAGCTAGCCATTTGAAGTTCACACCTATCTCTTTTTAGAACTGTTCAATTTCCTATTGAGTGATCTCAAATGAGTCTAGCATGTTGTCAATTAAATCAGCAAAGACTTTAGATTAATATTTATGGCCAAATTAGACTAAATATTGGGTACTAACTCTACATATCAGCAAAAATTGCCATATTATATTTCTATAACAATATTATAAGTAACAGGAATATGACTGAATTCAAACTTTTTGATACGAGTTATAATTATAATGTTATTCAAATATAACCTAACAAATTACGTTTAAAGAATTTAACTAAATCAATCTTCAGATTCTCGGCTACAAAGAATTTTGACACAAGATAAAGATGCCGTTGGTGTAGCTGTAACTCTTCATATAATAGTGTGTTATAGATTTACTACAGAAGCTGGTATAAAAGCAACATCACAGTGTGTACTAATAAGCAGTAAAAGCCACTAAATATCTAAAAGATACTTTCTGATAATATCCAAAGCATTTTTACTGTCAAGTGCTAAATGATATGGAACAAAGATGAGGGAAGAATTCAATCTGAAATAACAAATTATATATGGAAAATAGCATTAATCATTCTGAATGGTTTCATTTTGAGGTGACAATTCTATATTTCAAGGCAATTATTACCGACTAGAAGGAAACAAATTGAATTTTGATTATTCAGGCATGCAACATAACATGATAATTTTCCTATGTATACTCACTGTTTACATGCATATGCTGCAGACGTTGATTTCTGGACATTAATTCTAGCCTCTGTATGTAGAATCTGTCGATGTAAATTACTGATCTCTACCTCATCATGATCTATAAGACCGAGTTGACCTGAAGCAGAGAATGATAGTTAGACACAGATATTCAAGTGAAAATATTAGTAAATGTTAGGTGTTAATTACAGAGTAATGTGTGAAAAGGTTGTGAATGAGAAGCAAATTTGAAAGCAATGAACTTGATCAAATTAAATAAAACACTCAAAATGAATAACATGGTGCAGGATGTTCCCTGACAAAACTATAATACTTGATGTAACAATTTCTTGAAACAGATCACATAGATATAGAAGAAGTATATTAATATCTTTGGACATGTATGCTAAGAAGCAACAACGTCACATTAACCTTTAATGTTCACACATGAAGAGAGATACAAGTCAGATGATGATGATAATGATTGATGTCTTACAGCCACTTTTGTGCACATAATAGGCAAAATGGGCTGAGCAATCTCAAAGATGAAACACCCTTCAGATATGACCATGCCGAGGATACAAGTCAGACATATGTATATTAAGTGTGATAAGCAGTATCTAATATATATATATATATATATATATATGGAAATTAAGGTTGATATGATATGATATATATATATATATATCAGTTATGTGGCTTACCAATTCCAGCTGCTGTGAGATAAAGTGCAGCTGGACAGCCCAATCCTCCACAGCCAACAATCAATACAGATGTCTTTCTTAATAACAGCTGTCCTGCAGTTAATTAAAAATTAACAGATTAAAGATGTAACATTATTATCTAGAACAGTCAACTCCAGTCCATTTTTATTTAAGCATTCAAATAAATAATTTTCTCTGAATTACAGCTACAATTTACAATACTCGATAATTTTTATATTATAATTACAATTATTTTGTATTATAACTTTAAAGTATAATTACAATCCCAAAACAATTTTGTGAAATAAAACTAATTTTAAATGTCATAGAATTAATCATGTGTCAGGTGAATAATTAATGAGCAATATCTAAAAAATTACAGCCATTTTTACTGTCAATTATAAATAAGTAACAAGCAAAATTTCAATTACAATTAAAATAGTATCTGGTATTTGCAAACTTCCTAATTAAAATAACTCATCGTTCCAAGAATAGACAGTTATGAAATTCAATTATAAAATTTCAGTTATAACTGACCATTAGTTGTTAATTCTAAGATAAATAATGTGTCATAAGTTGGGCAACAACAACAAACTGATACATTAACCAAACTACTTAAACTTATTACATAAGAGGAACTTAAAAACAACAACAACAATGACCTACCACGGATTCCAATTTCGGGTAGGATCAACTGTCTACTGTATCTAGCAATGCTTTCCTTATCCAGCTGATTTACTGCTGGTATTGTTGTTGGGAAATCATCATTGTCAGATGTGAATACATCAGGTAACTTTAACTTGTCCTGTAATGCACAGCAACCAATCTTGTGCTTAAAACTACTATCTTAAAATGCTGCACTTCATTCAGACATTTTAAACAAACATTTCAATTTACATATTTTGTAACATAAAAACAATTCATAAATTAAACAGATATTAATATAAATCAAATACACTACACATTTTGTGGGGCTAAAATGCAGTTCCCAACATACTGAAATATCTGTAATGTAAAATGGGATGCAATATTAGTTATTTCACATCCAGGAGTCACATTAACATGTATAAGATGTATAACTGCCATACTCTGGATTAGAAGATGAGCCCATCTTTTAAAAATAATTTTACATGAAGGTCTTGTCTAGAAATCTTTTGCTGGTGGCTTTCAACCAAAGAAGATAAAATTTCAGTCTCAAGTAATTACAATCCCTAAATCCCTTTCCTCTGTTACTGAAGTAAATAAAACAGTGTTTATCAGAATTTCAGATACTTGTGTCTAGGGTTGAGATATCCTAAATGGATCAATTGTGATTGAACTCACCATACTACCATTTATGTCATGTGCATTCAGTATCATAAATAGCCTGTAGTAAGGTACAGTAAAAAATCCTTTCTGGAAGTTCAAGCATAAGCCATGCATGGGAGAACTACAGCTCAATGCTTTGACCATAGAGCCCAAGCTTGGTTATGAACTGGCTCACACAAGGGCATACAAAATGATTTTTGGGTGAACAAAAGCTGTTATTTTCTAAAATTGATTTTGTCATATTATAAATAACTACTTCCCTGTACATTTTCAGAGTTTATAGTGTATGTGATGCTCAGGGATAACTTAATTTGTTAGCCCCAAAAGGCACAGGTGAATGTTTTTGTGTTATATATGGCTGAGTAATGATTCTCTAAAGAAACAAATCCTGCAAACACAGGTACAAGCTGGATTCAACCCACAACCTGGGGGTTTGCAGTGCTCTAACAAATGTGCTATAAAAGCATTCTAGTGGAACTCAATGAGCTTGTGAACTTGGTAGTATTCAGGCAGTTTTGTGAAGTTTGTTTCTTTTTCATGATGCTCAAAAAGGAAACTTATAATTACTACTTATAGGTTATATAACATATGCCTTTAAGTTTAGGTACTCTCATGTAAACACCCTAGTGAAATACTCCTTAATGAATTCAGGAACCCATTAGGTAGATGTCATTTTATGTGACATAAATTGGCACATTATCTCTAATAACTTGTATAGGTGGATACTCCTTACTTAAATTATTATTAGTGAATTTTGTCCTTTGTTTGAGTGTTGAAACTTCTCATTTATTTTTTCATGGCATATTGAATGACACAAGAGTTCTGTAAATATCCAGAGCATGATTTTCTCTGGAAATTTTTTGTTTAGGTGAAATTTATATAATTGAAAACTAACAAAAACCAAAAATGCTAATAAATGTATACTGAACTGAAATTTATTTTCAATTTCCATTTACACATACATGCATACAATAGCTATAATGCAATAATAAAACAATATTCTCAATGAAGTGGTTATGTATCCGAGCCATCGAAACCCTGCACCTCAGCGTTATATGTCTGAGCACTCAATGCGCACGCGCCAATTATTCCTCATTTGCTATTACATCCGCTCAAATATGGTGGCTGAGCATGTAGTAATTATATTTGGGTTGAAAGTAGAAAATGCTTCTGATAGTTTTGAAGAGGCACAAACGAAAATCAAAGAAATAGATTGGGGTTCCCAGGTGTCCTAGAAAACATGGACTATAACAAATTAATTTTCCCAGCCCTTGAAATGTCCTTGAATTTGACAACATCTGAAAATCTCACAGAAAAACTACTGGCTTTCGAAGAAAAAAAGCACTGCATAGAGTGCTCGGACCTTTATCATCAGTGAACACAATTCCAATGCTCAGATACGTAACAACAGCCTATTCTCAATGGAGATTGAAGGGCCAGTAGCCGAAGCTGTCTTCCCACTGACCCCAACATATGAATGATATGTACAATTTATTATATAGATCTAAATGTAAAACATTTATATCTACATTAAGTTAGTAAATTTTGTTTATTTATATTAGTCACGAATACATTGAAAAGCTGTGGTTCTTATCGATCTTTTAATTGATTTGGTAAGCATTAGAAATATACAAATTATGGAAATGATGGCACTTCTGCTGATTAGTGATTAACTTCATCTTCCAAACCAACTGTAAATTAATTTTACGTTTTCAATGTTTCGTTCAGCAGTTTAACTAAAATTACAGGTAGATCTACAAACCATTTCTCCGATATAGTGCAGCTGAAGTAACTTGAATAAAAAGCTATGTGTAATACAAAAATAACGTAAGACTTTGGTACGAATTGGTATGATACAATCTTGCTTGGGTACGGAAAGATGGAATCTAACCAATCTAGACATAAATGAGCTCGTCGATAGTCAAGTAATTAAGAACAACTTAAGTGACACCCAGAACAAACCTGCAGTAACGACTTCAATTTTTCAATTTCTTCTTTTTGCCTAGAAAGTTGTTCTTTTAACAATTTAACATCATCATCTGCCATTGTAAAACTAGATAACTTTTCTCGTGTCGGGCATTCAATATTTCTCAAGTAAATTCTTCATACCCAAACGCTTCGTGATTTTGTCATCTCGTAACAAAACGTTTCCGTCTCTTTTGTTTCTTCAGCTGCATGAATCTTTATATCTTATATATAATGGAACACTCTAGAAATATCCAAAGATGTTCAGTAAGAGTAACTTAATTATTAGATGGTGGTCGAATGAAGTACATGGGCATCAGACATGTTAATTAACTTTCAGAAATGCAAAAACAGTTTAGATTTATAGGTAAACTAGCCTGAGAAACCATACTGTATCTACGCCCTTGTTTGTATCTACGCCCTTGTATGGCAGCGATGCCACCAATTAATGGCATTTGTGGAGGGTCTAAGAAAATCGAGCTTTTATACGTAAATCAGAATATTATAATAATTAATCTGGTAACAGAAAATAAAATACTTCTTAGACCATAAAATCAAGTCTTATTATTACCAACCAATACTTGCCACCAGATGAAGTACAAAATGTCCATGTTACATGTAAAACATACAATCTCAAATTATTGCACTTGATAAAAACTAATGCACTAAATAAAACATGATAATAAAGTATGTGTCAATGCAGATCTAGCCAAAAGATTATATAAAAAAAAATACTAAACACCTGTAAAGACAGACCGTGTTATCTTTACATATACCGGGTACCTCATTTCAGATACTATTATACCACAGATCTAGCAAAAAGTCACCAAGTCACACAGGCAGAAGTCTAGACATCACTATCACTCGTGGTCTTTCACATAATTCCATGTTCCAGACTTTGTCAATTTCAGCAGATCGCTGTCTGGCTGAATGTATAGCACGACTCATCCATGTTGATTTTGCAGGAAAGAAGAGCGTGCAGTGTCGTTGTCAAGCTGTGATCGAGCATTGGTGTCAGTCTTGTGGCATATGGAGAAGACGTGTTCACTACCAGCATTGCTGTGAGCGATCACCGACAGTGTTGTTGTGAGATGCGCCAAATGTGGAAAGCGCATATTCCACTAGCAAATGTCTTCTTCTTTGCCATCTCTTCCCAGAACGAGTCGACACGACTGTCAGCAGAGTAGAGTGGCAGTTCATCGGAAGGAAATAGATAGATCGATTTATTCAGTTCACATAACAATTGTACAATAAATTATAATGCTAAAATTATTAATGATTAATCTAGAATGTGAAATGGGGAGCGGGATAGCTATTGTTGTTTTCCTCCTGGCTCCCCTCATCCCAAACAAATTAATAGATATGTATAAAAACAAATTTCATTTCACAGTGGAGATTGTCTGAAGGCAGAATGGACGACTGACCCAGGGAGGAGACATGACCAAAAGTTAAAATCACTGTTTGTGTTACAATACAATAACCAGACCAGCAGAAAATAGAGAGTTTAGAGTTAATTTAACATCAGATATGAATAAAATTGGTAAAATTCATAATAAATAATAAGACAATATATAACAAGACAAATATAAAAGGGTTTAATCAATACAGTCAACTGGTAATCCTGAAACTCAGCGATGAGGCCAAAGCGAATACCCAATTCACGAACAGGTATACGCTCCAGGAAGGTCCCTCAACACGCCATCGTGGAATGGGAAGGTCTTGATCATCTTGTGGACAACTGCAGTGTCAAAGATGCGTATCGCAGTGGCCTCCTCCAAATCATGCTGTCCAGACAAGAGTTGGGGCGAGTACCAAGGTAATCGATTACAATTATTTGAGAATACTACGATTGCGATCATGATTACAATATACATCACACATACATGAACGTGATTCTTCGTTAATATTCACCCAGTTACATATATCATAGCGATATAACTACTAAATAAAAACAGTGGACATTTCTAGAAGTAGATATATTGATATGGTGATGTGATATATAAGATCACATGAAATGATTATAAACACATGAATTTGAAAAATGGTTATAAATGTATGAAGTATGGCAAATATCACAAAGCTTAGGAATCAAAGTGAGAATTGTTCTTGATGCAGATAAGTTGTTCATATAATAATATTAATTACAAAACTTCTATAACGCCAATATCCTCGAAAAGAATCGAGCTCAGTGGTGCACCTAGTAGAGGGGTTGGGCAAATTCATAGTCCGGGTACGATACAAAGTTGATCAACAATGATCAGATGGAAAGGAAACTATGCTATTTGATGACATAACATGTTCAGGGAGTGAATTCCAAAGCGTAGGGACATCAACTGAAAAAGCACGAGTCCCAGCGTGAGTCTTAACCCTGGGAATAAACAACAAGTGAAAAACCAGATGAATAGAGCTCTCTGGGCTTGGGTGATAAAGAAAGCATGAAAAATATATATAAAGATTCTCCAGAAGAAAGAGTTTGATAGGCATTAGTGGAGAGTTTGAAAATGATTCGAGATTAAACAGGGAGCCAGTGAAGAGATTTCAAAAAGTCGTCTCCTAGACAGCTGCGACCAGGGCATAATATTTTCCCTCCAATACTAAAAAGTCTTTCAACTGCCGCAGACGATGATGGGATATCGAGCTATTTAATGGCTAGCTTTCCCAAGATGGGTGTGATTCATGGTGAATCTTCCAATATTGGAGTGTATCACGGCCTACTGGGCTGCAAGGTGTTGACAGATAGTGCTTGATCTCTGCTTCCACAGTGCCTATGTTTTCATATGGGATTGCTGGAGCATTGTCCATGAAGCCAAATATAGTTGTTTCTTCATGGGAGGAGGGGACGTAGTTGGCTCCTCAGTAGCTGTATCCTGCATATCAGAGACACATAAAGTATAACTCTTCAACAATGCACGTTTAGAAGAGTATTCCACAGGTCGGAGGCACACCACTGGAGTTTGAATCTTGGATCCAAGAAAGAGGCGATAATGAGGGATTCTCTGTCCTCATAGGATGAAAGTCGCCTAGTCACCAAAACAGTTAGTGCAGATACCAGCTTTCTATTAAATGTTTACCTTATATTCCGGAGTTCAGCTTTCAAGCCGAGTATATTTGGTATGATGCAGCCAGTAGTTTTTGTTTACTGGGTCTGTGCGTAATCTGTGCGAGAACAGTACGCTCATGGTGAGACAGCTTTTGAGTGTCCAACTGGTCGAGTCTCTCCTTCGGAATGTTCAAGACTGATCTTATCATCTTCACTTCAGAGTTACACCATGTCACATTCGCTGCCTGTAATCTGTCCTCATGCTCTAGGAGATCAGCAGCATGTTTAGACTTTCGTGCATGACTAATAATGAACACCAGACATGGAAAGAATAAAAGAAATTATTCCACACCAAGCTTGATAAAGTTAGATATTTTTGTTTGGGTTTCGTTAAAAAGAGGGAGGTTTCCGGCTCCCAGCGGGAGATCGAGAGATGTAGCTCAAAACTGGGAGGCCCCGGATGAAACCGGGAGACTTAACATGTCTGCATATTGGAGCTTGAGAGTTCGGGACTTGTTGGTGAACGAGAGATCACATTTGATAACATATGTTACTGTTTTAAAAAAATGCAGCCACCGTCATTTCTAAATATTGGCTCCCCTCCTAATGTTTGCAAATATTATAATTGCGCGCATGTATTAAAATTGCGCGTATATGAATAAGCCATGCTGAAAAAAAATGTCTGTCTGACTAAGTAAGAGCGCATAATTTTCTAT
Organism: Paralvinella palmiformis; assembly: GCA_025642065.1. Lineage (NCBI taxonomy): Eukaryota > Metazoa > Annelida > Polychaeta > Terebellida > Alvinellidae > Paralvinella > Paralvinella palmiformis. The sequence continues at coordinate 120,509 of JAODUP010000670.1, read as the reverse complement.
CAGAAACGGGGCAGATCAGATATAGTTTTGAGACAGGTCTAAATGAGATATGACACATACAATACGTGCTGAGCAAGAACGACATACTTAAGACATAACAATTATTATAGTGTGACGCTTTGCGTGTTATTTACTGGGTGTGTTTCATCTGGAATGTGCATGTCTAAGCTTTGAGTTTGAGCTGGTGGGATCGGTTTGGCGCCAATGCGGGGAGGGTCTCAGTACACGTGGTCCTTCCAGTATTCTATCAGTGAGGAGGATATTTTTCCGCCTTTATTTCTGGGCGAAATGCTTCGAGATACTATCTGGTATCAGGATCCAACTCTCAGACAATCATGCGTGTCCCTGGATTCTCGGTTAAGATTCATTCTGAGCCGCAGCGTTGACCAGTGAAGATTTTGTTTATAAAGTGCGTTCTGGTTATATAGTATATAATTAGATATATCGACATTCAACAAGGGTGCGACCTACTTCGAGATTAGTTATCATTCACTTTTATGTATTATATCTTAAAATGTATGTGGTGTGAGTTATATGGTTCCGACTCGCGGATATTGTATATATCTGATTTTGTTTAGGCAATAGTCTTTAATTTATTAAACATATGATACCAGGATACCAGAGTACGGACTAAAAGGCTACTGCCTGTCGGGTATTCCGGTCTAGACTAATTTTGTAGTTTCTTATCATACAGTCTATGGTGTCGTGTACATGTCGTCTTTCAAGTACTTGTCGAGTCTAGATTTAAAAGAATTTAAGGTAGTGGCTAGGACAACATGATCTGATAATGAGTTCCAGTCCTGAACCACTGGCTGGCTGAATGATTTTTTTCCTTATTTCGAGTCGACAGCGCCGCACGAATAACCTCTGACTATGACCTCTGGCTCGTCCATTGAGTGCTCTGTTGAAGAATGCTCTTTGGTCAAGTCTATCCCATTCATGATCTTGTACACCTTTATCATATCCTATCGCCGTTTTCTAAACAGGAGTGATGGGAGCCTCAGGGCAACTAGTCGCTCTTCATAAGACATATGCTTCGGGTGTGGGACTAACTTTGTTGCTCGATGCTGAACCTTCTCCACTGCCAATTTATCCATCTGATAGTGTGGATGCCAAATGATTTTTCCATATTCCATGTGGGGTCTGACAAGTGCCTTGTACAGCCTTGGTAGAGTGTCTGGACATGAGAATATCTTCTTGGTGAGCCACGGCATCCTACTGGACTTGTTAACAACAAATGATATGTGCTGGTGGAGTTTCAGCTCCTCATCAACATAGACACCGAGGTCCCTTTTCTACTTTAGTAGACTGAAACTCAATATCTCCCATCTTGAGGCTAGACATCTGTTATTGCACTTGTCGGGATTAAACTGCAGTTGCCCCTTCTCAGACTATTCAACGAGTCGTTGGAAATCCGCTTGCAATTCGGCGCAGTCATTCTCGGAGGAGGATTTCCTATAAGACCTTTGTATCATCCGCAAATATATATGTGTTGTGTTGCGTATCATATCATAACCTTTACCAGATATCATTGATGCAGATGACAAACAGTGTGGGCCCGAGAACGCTTCCTTGAGGAATACCGCTGAGCACCTCCAGCCATGCTGACAAACAGCTATTCACCACTATACGTTGTTTACGGTCTGTCAGGAAAGCTTTTATCCAGTCCAGGGGTTTGTCTTTGAATCCATATGCTGCTATCTTAGCATATCTCTCGTTCGGTACAGAATCGAAGAACGTCCTGCGGAAATCGAGGTACACCGCGTCAATTGGGTCACCAGAGTCAAGCATTTCAGTCCACAGTTGTAAGGCTGTGAGTAGTTTGGTCATACATGACCTCCCCAGGACAAAGCCGTGTTGGGCATCACAGAATAATAGATTTTCCATGGTATGATGTCCAAGTTATCACATATTATTGAATCCACGATTTTTCCTATTATGGAGGTCAGACTTACTGGTTTGTAATTACCAGCACTTGATCTGGTGCCTTACTTATGTATTGGCGTGATGTTTCTAATTTACCAGGCGGTGGGCAGTCGCCCCTCACTGAGTGATTTATGGAAGATGGCATTTAGGGGTGATGAAATAACATCAGCCATCTCTTTCAGGACTCTTGGGTGAATTTTTTCGGGTACAAGTGCTTTATTGGGGTTTAGCTTAGTCAGCTTTTTCGGTACCAATTCTGCTGTTATGTTTACATCAGAGAGGGGGGCACGGTTCTTAGTTTCTAGTGATGGTATATCTTCCATATTCTCACGGATGAATACACTGACAAAATAGGTGTTCAGGATATCTTCCTTTACCAGATTTTCAGATGTTGGCAGCTATGTATCTAACATGGTTTTTATCGGTGCTAGAGGCATTTTTATCATTAAGAATCCTCTGTAAAACTTGATGGCCATTAATTATATCATTTGATTATATACGACTTTCTCAAGTAACTACTAGCCATGCACGCGCTTCGGCTTTTAACTCGTAAGGCTTTGAAAGCCATGCGTATTTCCACAGAGACGCAACGTAATTAACTGGTCTTGTATATCTTATTAATCAAAACAGAGAACAAGCCTACTAAGATTTATTTCGTTTATTTTTCCCCGTGATTTAGTTATGTGAGTTTGGTGGAAAATTTGCGTCTGCTGGAACATTACATAACCCACATCATTATTGTTGCTAATCCTATATATAATCATTCCATAAAGTGCACATTTTAATTTCTCGATCTCTGCGAAATCATACAATAGCTTTGTTAGGGTTGCCAAATACATTTTGCAGCATCACTTTTTAGCAACAACTTCAAGGTTTTTAATTCGTCTTTGTTCGTCACAGATACAGCGTAGTCCGAGCCGGTGAAGGCATGCAGACCAAGAAGGTGATTAATTAATGATCTATTGGGGTAAGCGATATACTAGTTGTAAAACATATTTGGATATCCTTGGGTTATTAATTGCTGCGCTGACCAGCATCTATTCAGACAGTTGAGAATGTGCTAGATATATAACATATCATCAGTATTAACACATCAATGTCTGAACTTCTGATGGTTATTGATCGATTGACCATCCTTTGGTGGCCAGAATATAATACAAATCTGATACATATTTGTGGTTGTACACGATGCAAATCAACATGGATTGCTCAAGAAATATCCAGAGATTCAATAGGGTTAAATTGTGATGGTCCATGGACAGTTGCATTTCACCTTCCACGGCCGATGAGGATCAAATAAGATTAAATTTGCCAAAGAACATTCACCTTGCAGGGAATTTTTAAGACCCAGTTGTATACGTTTAACGTGTTTGAGGGTTAATAACTAATGTTTGAACTAATTAATACCGTTTAATGATAAACAAGCCCCGGAACGATCATTAAATAAACGGACCCTGCCCATAACCAGCATTGTTTTTTTTCTTCTCAATTTCAGCTTAATTTGAACTTGTACAAATGAGCGCTGACGGTTGGTGAAATTACTGTGCATCTGGGTGTATTCACAATAGGAATAATTGATTAGCTAAGTCCTACCAAATTGTCTCAGTCTAAAAGTATAAATACATCACAGCTGTACATTGGAATAAGATCTGGCTGTATTGGCTGTTAAGAAGCTTAAGCCCCATCTCATTGCATGGACTATAATACTTTCTGAATATGGCAAGGAAAATGTTTTCATGTGGAGTATCCCCATAATTCCCCCTGATGTGTCATTTAAGTTAAAGAGACTCCAATTTCCAATACATGTAAGCGAGGTCAGACCACGAAGGTAGATGGACCCAGAAGAAAGAGCCTTGCTTCTCTCATGTATATCTTATGTCAGATGTTCACGTATTGGAAGGCCGAATAGTCTTAAAGCCTTAGTTGAGAATTGTTTGTCTCTCTTATTCCTATTTCTTTTACAACGAATATAACTGTTGCGTTTGAAAGACTATATTTATGCACAATTTCCATGAAGTTTTGGGGGTATTTTTCTAACCAAGTGGACACCAACAGGGTATTTTATTTTCAAAACCGCGGTATCCTGCTAATATTACAGAATCTTAGAGTCGACCTTTTCACAAATATAAAACATGTTCTCGGGAAGTAAAGTATAACACTCTTCATCAAAAACAGTACCTACTCTGTGAACATCACGAACCTTAATGTCTGCAAGTTTCACTCTCTTATCGAGGAGAAACCGGAGAAGTGAAGTATTGAATGATCATGATTGTAATCTTTTTAATTGTCGTTCCTTCGGTTGTTTTTTGTTGTGGTCCACTTACGATGCACGCAGCCTGATTATTATAATCATGAATCACATGTGCATGACCCTTTAATGATATAATAATATACGAATCACAAACAACTCGTTCAGACATCCAAAATAGTTTGGAAAGAACAACACGGGCTATGTCCTCAAATTCTGCATGATGTATGTGAAGTAAGAATATGGTATCAATGATTGTGGCGTCTATCCCTCCACTTGGAGCAGTATATGTCCAACTATGTCTTCTATCACATGAATTATCTTTGCTTTATTATTTTGTTGATATTGCAATATACATCTGTCAATGATATTGAGATCCTATTCAAATGCAATTCTCGATGCAGGAGATGCAAAGATCTTGATTTTGCATATTGGAGTATGCTTCTCAAACAGTAAAGGATCTTCAAAGCAGTCGGTTGTAAACTTTTCACGCCTTGCTTATCATTTCTGTGTACAACGTAGTAGAGACTGTCCTGACATTCCAACTCCAATAGATTCATTCGCGTCTGTACATCATGCAGTTGAATATTTCAATGTTACGTCTGATTCCCATTAAATCTAAACCATATAACTCAAGACAAGACACTTTGCTGGTCTTGTTCATCATCACACTTATTGTCCTTGCCATTCAGTACGTTCAATTGGTGTACTAGATCAAGCAAATAATGTTCTAAGAAATGTGAAGAAGTGGTTTGAGGTATTTATTGTCTGATCATCATCAACTAATGTCCATCATGTTAGAGAACTTAGCAGGTACGTTTGGGTGATACATTTCCCCAATAACCAGGCCAGACACCTAATGATAGGCTTTGAGGTTGTACGTATTCATCAAACATTGCTCGTCGCACTGCACATTCTGAAAACTTCTGATGTGGATGAAAATTTACTATTTGTTTGGTTGTCTTTGTTAGTTATTCATGCAGTATCTTCTGAAAATATTATTGCGATGAACATGTCATCCACTATTCGCACTGAAATAAAAAAATAAAACTCTGTGGGTCCTGGAATAACAGTGCAACTGTCACGAAATATTGACTGGAGTCCACATCTTTGTTTATGCACAAAGTGTGTGTGTTTTAGCTGTGTATAATAAGATACAGGCACAGAGAATCTCGAACCGTGAATTCAAACTCTGGACGTTTCTTCGGGGGACTGAATCCAGAGTGGCGACTTTTCTTGCTGAGACATGTATAATGTCTCACCAGTCCCTAAGCCGCCAAGCAAAATCAAAATACGAATCACCTACAGCCGTGGAATTTGGGTGTAAAACATCCAAGTCAGATCACGGCAGTAGTGAGAATGTTTAGCTTAATTATCTAAGCAGCCCTATTTATAGCTATTTTTCAATTGCTGTATATTTCTTCAAAGCAATACTATATAAACTATATAACCCAATTGTCACTGTCTTCAAGGATCAGTTTTTACAACGGGCAGGCGTCATGAAGCGACTACTATTAAAACTGTTTAGCTTAATTGCTATTAAAAGACTGACATCTGCGCTGAAGCAGACCGTATTAGCGCGTAATAGCTTCCGTACTGTTTGAACTATGTTATCATTTTTAAACCTGACCTAACGTCTGCTGTTCTAACTATTGTGGTTCTTAAATGTTATTTATGACAAGCAGATTAAAGCTAATCTTGAATTTCATAGTACAAACTGGACATAACTGGACCTAGGAAAGATAATTCTATTCCTACATACAACCAAGGTGAATTATATATACAAGTTAACTTATTATATAAAACACACCAACCGCGCGAACTGTGTCCAATGCCACCGCTCGAGATGCGATGCAGTGTTTCTATTCCTGAGTCAGGAGTACATGCTTTAAGAGCGTACTGTGTCTGCTACAGTCATTTAAATGCTGGCTAATCAGGCCAAACACCTAAACGGCGTCCCTCCAATGACCCAAATAGTACATGGAATATACAGCTCTAGATCAACTTTTCTTCAATGCGGGGACCGGTAAATATAGTCTCCATGCATAGAAAACGGAACTTTCTCAACCGCAGTATTATATGCCTTGTGATATTTGCTGGAGGGTCAAATACCTCATAAACATACAAATCCAATAAATACTATGACCTAGTCGTCACTATTATAACAATTTACATCGTTATGGCGGAATTGCCGTTCTATATATTAACATTTTCAAATCAGACCTAATGTCTGCTATACAAATTATAATTATAATATAGGGTTTTATTAATGACAAGGAGACTAAAGTTAGCCTTGAATGTCATAGTACAGACTGGACATGACTGGACCTAGAAAAGATAATTATATTCCGACAAACAACTACGGTGAATTATATATACAACTAAAGTTGTTATATAAAATACACCAACCACACGAGCTGTGTCCAATGCCACCGCTCGAGATGCGATGCAGTGTTTCTATTCCTGAGTCAGGAGTACATGCTTTAAGAGCGTACTGTGTCTGCTACAGTCATTTAAATGCTGGATAACCAGGCCAGACACCTAAACGGCGTGCCTCCAATGACGCAAATAGTGCATGGAATATACAGCTCTAGATCAACTTTTCTTCAATGCGGGGACCGGTAAATATAGTCTCCATGCATAGAAAACGGAACTTTCTCAACCGCAGCATAATATGCCTTGTGATATTTGCTGGAGGGTCAAATACCTCATAAGCATACAAATCCAAAAATTCTATGACCTACTCGTCACTAACCCTTTATATCAAATTTTACAAAATTGGTAAAAAGAATACACGAACCTCAATCTCTGGTACTGGCAATGTGTGTTTTAGCTGTGTATAATAAGGCACAGACAGAGAATCTCGAACCGTGAATTCAAACTCTGGACGTTTCTTCAGGGGACTGAATCCAGAGTGGCGACTTTTCTTGCTGAGACATGTGTAATGTCTCACCAGTCCCTAAGCCGCCCAGCAAAAATGTGTGTGTGTGTGTGTGTGTGTGTGTGGTGTGTGTGTGTGTGTGTGTGTGTGTGTGTGTGTGTGTGTGTGTGTGTGTGTGTGTGTGTGTGTGCGTGTGTTAATTTGTCTGTGGATGGGCGGATCCAGGATTTTGGATGAAGGCTTAAACAAGGGCGAGGCCTTTATGCGAGGTACAAAGTGCCGAGGAGAGTAAGGGTCTAGAGTGCTCTTTAATTAACCTATCTGCATTTTTTTAATCGATGTGTTTACTGTGATGTATTTTCATTAATGTTAAGGCAGAAAATCTTGTGTCAGGCATCCAACTCCTCAAATGGCTTTTGATTAGCCTCAACATAGAGAAATTACGCTCTAATACCAGTAAAATTATAATGTTCGGAAAGGAATCTGGATCTGCAGATCTATACTAAAGATTTCATCAAAGTATCAGGTAAATCGGCCCTGCCAGACTGCCCGGACCACATACTGAACCAACTGGATACTTCATTATCTACAGACCTCGGAGTTAGCAGCTCGTCATACTTTGATTCAAATTGCTCTGGGCGAGGTATCCCTATTCCCAATTCCAATGACTTTCATTAACCTCCAGACAAACATGTGGATTAACCATAGCATCAAAGCAGGTGACCAAGTATTTTTTGGAACGAATTCACACACGTGTGTTTGTGTGTGCGGGTGAGAGTACTGCGCTGCAAACCTCCAGGTCCATGCTGAAAACCGACTGATACCTATGTTGGTTGGTCGTTTACTTAAGCTTGCTTGTAGTTCGGGGGAGTATTCCCAGGCTGTCTCTTGTTTGGGCACAGCCTCTATGGTGGAGTCCTTCTCCGTAGAGTTTCTGTATCTGAAAATGGATTTGTAAAGTTCCGGTCCCGGACGTACCAGTGCCGAGCCTTTACAAAAGATTTACTGTGTGTTGTTTGGCTTTTGCCAGATGTATGGGTCTTTTTTAAATAAGGGAATTATTATGTGTGGCGTGGCTGTGACTTTGTGTATTGTGTGACTGCTTTTTCTGTGTCGGTTAGGGTGTGCTGTGCCGGAGTTAAGAGTTGTGTAGGATGTTGGTTAGGTTAGTGGCTTCTTTGGCCAGAGCGTCGGCTCCTTCGTTACCCTCGATATTTGTGTGGCTGGGAACCCAATGTAGAGTGGTTAGACTGCCACGTTGGCTTAATCTGCAGGCGGAGTTAATAATTTTCGTTGTGATTTCTGGATATGTTCGTGTTTTGTTTGTGCCAGGATTTTGATGGCTGCCATCGAGTCTGAGTGCATGATTGTGTCTTCGTGTCTGTCTTGTGCCTCCCGCCATGCCAGTATGGCGTGAATTTCTGCTAGAGTGATTGGTGTGTGATCGGGGAGTCTTCCACATGGATTTCGGTGTACTCCCTCCACAAAACAAGCACAGGCAGATTTTCCATCCTGGCGGACACTGGCATCTGTGTGGATGTTTACTGCTTCCTGGTGTCTGTTCAGGCCTCAGTGAATGCCCCTTGTGGGTCTTGTGTTTTTGATTTTTTGTTTTGTTTACGATAATGATGGTCAATGTGTAGTCGCGCCATGGAGCAGTTTCCTTGGCATCCGGAGGGTGGATTTATGGAATTCCCATGTCCCTCTGAATAGCATCTGCTTTCATGGCTCAGCTTCTATTAATGTGTACTCTGCGGTCTTTGCGTAAGCTTTCTTGTATTTTAGATGTGATTTGTACTGGGTTCGGTTTTCTCGCTGTTCTTAATATGTATTTGGCTGATGAGATGGACAATAGGGGGGGGGGGTTCTCTGCTGATAAGGGCAGAGGGGGCAGTAGGGGGCAGTCCTAAGACATATTTAAGTGCAGTTCTTTGTGCTATTTCTATGTGTTTAATTGCTGTTTTAGGTGCAAATAGGTAGATTGGGGCCGCATAAAGAAGTATGGATTGAATTAGGGCTTTGTAAAGATTAATCAATTTTTTTGTGTTTATTCCTACTTTAACATTAGAAATAATTGTTATTATGTTTAGTCGAGAGTATATTTTTGGTTTTGTTTGTAGTGTGTGTTTGTTGAAATTGAGGTGGTTGTCTATGATGACGCCTAAGTATTTGTATTGTTTGACTATTTCAATGTCTTACTTAAGGAGTAGCCCCTCGGCTATATATTCCATGTGTAACCAGCGTAGTGGCTAAACAAAGAATTCGGTCACTCTGATGGATAGGTCAGTTCGCATTGTATGCTATTTAGTGGGTACGATACTGTTATGTACGAAAACGCGACAGGACGATATTGTTGGTAAATAATATAACGAAGAAGGGAAACTGTAACCTAACAGTAACAGTAACAAGGCTTGAAGATTTTGTTACTGCTTTAGGTTAAGAATGGGGATTTCGGTAAGAGAAGGGTTTCTGATATTTGCTCTGAGCTTCACATGTGTTAGCTTAGGGTCTGGTAAATACCAGAAGTTATGCGCGATAAAGGAGTCAGAGGACGACTGTTTGACGACAGCGCATAAGTTTTCTGGTGGAATGGGTGGATGGCAGAAACATGACGTCGGGGGCAACCGAGACGGTTATATATCAGAAATTGTCAGAGATGTCGGTAAGATCTTGAAGAAATGCAACTTGGCGGGGAAGAAAATGCTAAAGACAGAAGTACAAGAGATATATAGCCAGGTATTAGCCTATAATCAATAATAATGCTATATCTTTGGGTTTCTGTTGCTGTTAGCCATATTTATTTAATTATTACATATACTTATTTAGCTGTGTAATCCTAATCGGATTACTATAATTTTATAATTATATTAAATATTTGTATATTCTATTACACTATAGCCTATACTGGCTATAGTATATATATATATATATATATATATATATATAGTATAGGGTGAGTATAGGTTAGGAGTGCACAGCTAATACTTATATAATATATATATATATATACTAATGTACTAAAGTGTAATATGTCAACATATGTTATAATAATATACATATTGCGTTGTAATTAGTTTGTATACCTTTATACTTATAGTATTGGGTTTAATAAGGATGTTGCTATGCAGCTATTGGTCAGGACCCGGATGTACATCAAAATACCTATAGCTCCATCTCTTCAACTGCTCATGCGGACCTTTCCCAAAATATCTGGTAGAATATAACACATTACCGGACACATTATGAATTTACTAAAACTCCGGTTATCTGCAAAATAAGTACCATGCAATAATTTGACTGTTTGCTCAAGTGCACATGCACAGAAATACCTTTGGCGTTTCATCAGCATACATTGCAATTTAGCACTATGTATAGTGTGTATTACTTGGAATTCATTCATATGATACAATTGTTAATACACTATTGTTCTGCAAATAAGTACCTCGCAATAATTGGACTGTTTGCTCCTAATGCGCATTCACAGAAATCTGAAAGGTCCAATATTTTCGGCAGAGATATGAGCAACCACTCAACAATAAAAAGGACCATACTTGAAATAAATGCTCACACTTTCTTGTGATAAATCATGATATGAAAGAAAATCAACCATAAGTACAAGAATAATTATTTATCCCCCTTTATGCATTATATAATATTCATTAATTCAAACATGGCTTAGTTGATAAGAGCAAGCTGAATATTGTGATATTTCCTGGGAGCAGACACATTATGTATGCCAGAAACAGGAAATGTACCTATAGCCACTTCATAACTTTAATGTATGGTTTGGATGACAAAGTAAACATCAGACATTTGGTCGATTCCTTTTATCAAATTTATCAATTCCATTTTTTCCTATTACTTTTTACCATGAGTAGGTACTCCGAATACCTATTCTCAATAGTTTATACTCCAAGTAGGATTGTCATGGAAGAAATATTTCTGAATTAAAAAATTAATTTGTGGATTTATTGTTTTGTAGCAAATTCCAGTTCCAACAATTCCACATTTTTTTTAAATAAGCAATTCCAGAATTGATTGAAACTATGTCTGGTAAACACTGATGCCAAATCATTTAATATATTATTTTTACCCATGTCGCTGGCTTATTACTACAGTAACATTGGTATTATCTTGCAGGTTGTGGCAGGTGTGAATGTCTGCATGTCTGTTAACTTAGGCTACAGAGAGTGCAGTGAAAATGAAAGTATGCCATGTGAATTCCAGGTAAATAATAAAACTAAGCTTCATGTCAATTAAACAAATGTCTTGCTAAATTAAAGGTGAATAGTTCTATGCTACATTTGAAGTTTAGAGCACCATCTTAGGTCTTAATTTTGTTAATGACAAGCATACCAGATTAAATAATTATCTTCTTTTAAGTAAATGTATTTTTTTCACAACAGAACAAAAGATGTAGCATTCTGGCATACAAGCCTCCATTGAAAGAGCCTGTTCAGGAGTCAAATGTTGTGATTTACTGTGAGTGAATGACACAAGATATCCATCCTTCAAAGAAAATGGATCAATTGGAAGACCTTTATCAGCTTAGCAATATATTCACAAGTAACAAGATATTTATGCTTTATAATACTGTATTAACCATTCTTGAGTTTAGAAAGCTTTACATTATCTTTTTTATGGAGAGTTGATCTGATGTAAATCTGGTGCACATCTTTTATTTTCTAAATTGATGAGTTAAATATGAAATAACATCTTCGCAGAAACATCATCTTGTTGAATGAGTCAGTAACTGAGCACGGCTCAACAGTATATTAACACAAATGTGATTTAGCATTGGGTGCTGTTTGTTGTGCCTTTTGACATTCAGGGAGCCAATGTTCAAGATGGGTTTTCATCTTGGTGAGAATGAAACTTGTTATGTTTAATAATAATGTTATTATAAAACTTTAATTTTTCATTGTTCCTTGTTGGCATTTGTTAGTGTGATGTATTTTTATGATGATGTGTTAATGTTTCTCTGAAACACTAACATATGCACTGTTATATCATTATTGTTGCATATTGATTGTAAACTATATGTTTCATTGTTCCTTTTAGCAAAGCTGTAACAAGTGATTTAAATCCTTGTTTTATAGAAAAATCATTAATCCCTCTCGTCATTCTGAGCTTGTTCTATAACAAAACAATATAGTTTGTAGAAAATAAAGCATTCCACATTAGGTTATAGAGTCCAGAAGATCAGAATGGTGAGAAATAAAAATGGCATATTACCACCTAGGAAATGCTTTGCAAGCATGATCACAAGATGGATAAAAATGAAATGATTATTTTTTTTCATAAATTAACATAGTTTCATGAAATAACACCCGCATATTGCTAAGGTACCATCTGTCATGCATGTTTGTCTTCTATCTAAATATGTTAAAGTGATGTAAATTGTTTCTGTGTAATCATTATTATAATCCCGAGCAAGACTGAAATAAAATACTGCTATTGTAGCTTGGTTTATTCTAATAATATCTTCTAATGCTGCATTTGTCATTATTTGAAGGCTACATCATCACCAAACAAGGCATAAAAACATTGCTGGAAATGCAATGGATGTACAAGATTAATAAATGGAAGTGGATATTCAATCCATTTCCAGTATAATGTTTCCAACATTTTGGGAATTTTAAAGATGTTTGATGTGTGATATCAATAAACACCAATAGCAAGAGGTAATCAGATGTAATGGTGCTCCAGAAAGATGACCATCTTGCTAATTTGCATCAAGATGAAAACTTCATATACAACCTGGAAACTACTATTTCGTGATTTAAAAATCCAGGTGTGAAAATGTCATGGCAAATGACATAGTCGTTGAATTGTCGGTGGAGGAGTGAATGCACTTTGTTCTGCCTCATTACACCTAGGATGTTGAAATGTTGTCAGTCCTACTACGTAGCTAGTAACAACTGTACTGGAGACCTCTAGATCAATATTACATGTCGGTCAGATGATTCATCTGGTCATTTCCTGTGGAGTCATTCTGTACCCTTATCCAGAGTGTGACAAGCACAGAGACTAAACAAAGCACTCGCTTCTATAAGTGCTTAATTATTGCCAACACTTTCAAATCATTGTACTTGTGTAGAACCTGCTGTGAAGAATTATGTCTAGCATTATGAATTAGATAGACAGACACAAAAATCAAACTCCAAAGTCTGTTTGGGTAATAACACAAAAGATTAGAGGAATTGTTCAACGTCCTTCAACCAAAACTAAAGTATCACTTTGTTACAAACATCCAGTTTGGGTAACCTAATATTCAAAGACGTGCTATCTATCACGAATTGCCTGGTTGGTTGGTGTATACTTAATGAACAGTATTTTAAACCAGCACAACACCATATTACTAATATCTGGGTGTTCAATGTGTTGAACCACATAAAAATAATTGGTGGAAAATATCCACACGTCACTTGAATTATGGTAGTTGAAACTGTTTCAGAATCACTTATGTGCAGTTACAGCATATTGTAAACAACTTCAGTTGTTCAGAAAATAAGCTGCTAAATACAGTTCACAACCATCAGTTTTTTACTGAATAGAAGAATAATTTAGACAGTAATAACTTAATAAGGAAATTATGTTTGCTATTTGTGAGTAAGAACCACTTACAATTGATGTTTCAGTCTGAAGGATATGCTAGTGAATTAAATTGAATTCATCGAACTACTTTAGCTTCTGTTTTATCTTCATGCATTATAATTGCTACTTATATTATAAACATTCCTCCCATGCGTGTATACAAATACAGATATTCAACAATAGTACTACACATCTAAGCAACACTTCATTCAGGTATAATAGTTGATGTTTGTGTATAAATATTGCCAAATTGAATAAACACTAAATAATATTTTGTAAGATATTTTATTTGAGCCTTATATTTACAGTGTGGTATATATATATTAAGCATTCCTTATTAAATTGGCTTCAAATTTGTGACTCTTCTTTATGTATGTTTTACGTTTGTAGCGACGAGACGACCTGAAGAATAATAAATAATGACAAGTCAAACAAAACCTTGATAAACAAATTAAGTAAAAATTTGATTTACAATATGTTTAATTTAATGTCAGCAGCAACAGTACAGTTTAATTATGTCTGATACATACTTCACTCTCTGCCGTGGCTCTATGATATTTCTTTTCTGCAGGCTCTTCAATCTGTCCTCTAACAGGTGACCTTCTGGCTGTAATAAATAGCAAGAATATGTATTTACCTGGTGTAAGCAGACAATTTTACAGTCACAGTGCATTTGTTCGGTCTCACAAAATCAGAATTCTCCAAAACTTTGAACAGAAATCAACATAATGATGAAGCCAAAGCCACAATGTGTTCAAATATCTAGCTTCAAGCTGATTCAGAGATTGATTTCTTGGCTCCCATCTTAAGTAGAAGTGCTCTTCCCCATAACAGGCTGATAACATTAAGTGAAGCTGTTTTATGAAGGAATTATAGGGACACTTAAAAGGCTGTTTGACTCTGTACTGTTCCTTGGTGATTGTAGCCAGCAGGGAATGAGATAGTTCTAGCCACTGAGAACATTACCCAGTGGAAATGCATAAAAGACACTAATGCGAGCTTTATACTCCTCGGGGAGTTAAGCTATATGATTACACACTTTATACAGAGAAGACTAATCTTGTTTTGTGGCTGCTTCAATACATAAAGTAGACTGAACAAGTCAAGCAATCTCGGTGAGTAATGTGGTAAAAAGAAGAAGAAAAAATTGTCTTTTATTCACCGGCTTGGATTCAAACATCATCATTAGACATTTGTGGCTATCTGTGCTACTACAGCTTGGCTGCTTAGATGGTCAGATGAGACATACTTCCATTGTGGGCATAGAAGTTACAAGCTCTATGTGTATATACAATGCCAAAAATATCTTCTTTGTTGGTGTATAAGCAATGTATTGAATTATAAAATAACACCGGTAATAAACGGCCAATAAAACACCACTGAAGGTTATTTCAGCTGAGGATGTTTCACTAAAATATGTATTCAACAGGGCAATAAACACAAGTAGAAAATAATCTTTATCATCTTACCTTCAAGTGTCTTAGTGAATCAGGTAATTCATCACTCAGTTTAATCTCCAGTTCTGGTTCTTTATACCTGTGGAAATGTTAAGGCTATAAAACCCATTAAACAGATCTATGAAAACCACAGAACATGTCATCCATAAAGATATGCATAGTCTGGCAATGCTATTACATCAAAAGATAACAAGGATACTTGTATTTTCCAAGTTTCTTTGGCTTTTTCATTTTCTCTTCCCTTTTGGCAGCTTTCAGTTCTTGTCGCTTTTTTAAAGCAAGCGTTCTCTGCTCAACTTCTGTCTTTATACGCTTTATTCTGCCAATATAACAAATAAATAACTGTTTAAATATTTCCAGCATTATTTCTATCGCACATAATGTTAATATATTATGCACTTATCTACTTTCTACTTATAGTCAGATTCAAGAACATTTCTGGTAAAAACTTTTTATTTTCATTACTTTAATTACAGCACATCCCAGTATATATATGGTATGCACATGATTTAAGCATTCTCGTCTAAATTCACATCACTCAAGATATCTAAAAGGTACTGTATTCTTCTATGTTTGTTTTGGGAGTTGCGCAGTATATACCATACCTAAATGGTACAGACAGACTGATAAATTTTAATTCACAGTTATTATAATAAATCCCGTAATTCCCTTGTTTGTCTAATTATTATCTTCATCACCTTTAATTACCAAGGAATCACTATACAAGGTGTGAACATAAATCAATACCGTAAAAATATTTCATCGATTAGTGATGCAATCAAAATCACTCCTCACAAATGGGACAAGTTTGTATATTAATTATAACATCAAAGCAATTACAAATGGAAATAAAAGGTTGTCGCGAACAGCTTTTGATCTTTTTGTGGACCTTAATAGTAAAATCCATGCAGGCCATCATATGTGAAGGGTGTATGTCACTAAACTATCAACAGCTGCTGGTAACCTAGACTGTCGATTCCACTGGTTATTGGGTGGGTGAAAACCGTGTGGAAGTGTATTACAAAAGAAATGGCGCTAAAGTCCAGCTGCAGATTTTCCCAGTTTCTCCTTCAACTTATAGACAGACATTTTTCTGATCAATAAGGGGTGCACATTATACATGAATGCACTGTATACACAGAAGAATATGATAGTAAATAATCACACACACACACATTATATATATATATATATATATATATAACACACATTTTCCAAATGACCTAACTGTACACAATTACTTAAACTGATTTAGATTTCAGTTCTACTTGATTTCCTCAGCCCAATATGATGCCAATATTAGAAAAAACAGTTTTTCATTTAAAAATTCAGTAGCTTGATAGAATGACTGAGTAGTTGCTTTGTTTAGCCTTGGTGCTGGTCACATCTAGCACATACAGGATTAGGAAAGGTACAAATCTCTGGTGAAATGTGTTGATCATATGTAGACATCAAAACTTAATTAGATGACACACTGTCTATCACAGACTTTTTTCTTGGCACTGATTGTGTTGTTCTTCTAGGCAAAGTATGCATTTGTCATCTTCACCATAAATGTAATCAGTCAGCTGTTCAAGCATTCACAGCTCATCAACAAGGGATAGCATGGGATATAATTGTTTATGAGCTGCTGGAACTGGAGTCACTGCAATTCTGATTGGTAGGTTCATGAAATGTACAGACATTATCAAACTATTTATTTTTTACCATCAGCACTGTTTTCATCTTGTCAACAAATCAAGCTTTACTGCTGAGAAACATGTGTAGACTTATGAGTCCTTGATAAGTTTTGCTTTTGCACTTAACTGAAGCTCAAGACAGACTTTTTGGGAGGGACAGATATGTTAACTAGGATAGGATAGATTAATTATGCAGAATATCACCATTATTTGAAAAGATGATTAAAAAACTATCATAGCATACCAGACAATAGAAAGCCTATTATTAAGCTATAATTAACATAAATGACACTTGTCATGTTTATTGTAGCTAAGCAGGCTGATAATCAGTCAAACATAGCTGGGTCCAACAGAAAATTGTGCTAATGTCGAGTATTAAACATGCATTTAAATGTTTATATAATTTATATCAAGCAATTGGTTCCTGTGTAACAGATAAAGTCAGTTGTGTCTTGGTTTGCACAACACGTGCAATAGAACCAAATGTCAACTGCCAGGATAATGTTTCTTGCTGAAACTACCAGGTGTGAGAAATTGCTACATTCAGTGTATTTATCTTGTAAAACATCAGCTTCGGATGAAATAGTTGACTAGTATTCAGAAAATACAATGGTTGTCTTGTCAAGAATATTTAGCATTGATTTAGGGGGGGAAATCAGAAATAACAAGCAGGGCTGATTTGGACAGGATATCTGCGTTTACGAAGAATAGTTTAGACAGGTTTGTCTGTATGTGATATAACTGACTGACTGCTGCTGCTTCTAGTAGTAGTATCTGATGAGACATTTACATGGAGAAAATAACAATAACCTGAGAAAATTTAAACATTAAATTAAATTTAGGATCACTTGAACAATACATACCTTAATATTTCAAATTTTCTTAATTTGTTAGTCTTCTCTAATGCTGCCAGTTTCTCCTGGAAAGAAAACCTCATATTTATTATAAGAAATATGTGTGATGCGTACAGTACATTGAACAAATGATCAATTCTAAAGATCTAATTTTTTTGGGATGTGTGGATAAAAATGTGCACAAGATTAACTAGGTCAAGTTCTTCACATCAAACATTTGTGATGTAAATTTACACCAACCTCCCTACAACTGCACCAAGTGGTAAAAGAATAAAGGTCTATTTGGGTTAGAAAGTTGCAACATTTTTTTCCAACAAAAACAAATCAACATTTGACTCTGTCACTCGGTTAAATAACAACATTTGATTAGCCAGAACAGAATGTGCTGTTCAATCTTTCTTAATTGTGTTTACTATCTCACTGATATAGGAAAAGCATTATATTTTCCAGATTTATGTTCAATGTCAAATTATCATTGATCACCATCACATTTTTTATACCACCTTACCTGCGTGTAGTTATATAATGAGGTATTTATTTTCACAAGGCCTTTTTCTGCTGGTATGATGAGGAAAGAGCTTTTATCACAGATTTCACTCATTACTTTTCTGTCAAATTAGTTATATTTTAATCAGAGTTGATTGGCCTAGTGGGTAAGAGCACAAGACTTTGTTACTCATGATCATACTGTGTGGGAGGTCAGAGTTTTCTCCACCAAATATGCCATATACTGTAAATTCAATTTTTTTTTAAATTAAGTCCTAGTGGTGAAGCAGTAAATAACAGACCATATGCATCTCCCTCATTTGAGGCAGCTAATCCACTTAAAATAAGTGCTATTTCGGCCGTTATTATTATTGAGTTGCTTTGCCTCTGCCAAGGGAAACAAATACCCCAAAATACAGGCATCAGCCAGATACCAACCCACATCTTGGAGGTGGGCAGTGCTCTAACCACAGCACCACCAGAATCACCATTTAAACCAACAAACATTTTGAAATATAATACAAGGAATGTAAAAAAATTATTATGACACAAATACTGTATTTATGGCAACATTAAGAGTGCATGAAGTTCTTAAGGTACCTCCAAAGGTAATGAAACGAAGTCAAAGATGAAACATCCTTCAGATATGCCCATGCCAAGGTTCGAACTCAGGTGTGACATATGTAAAATAAATAACCACAATCTAACAGATATTAAAAGATTAGTCGAAAGGAGTGGTAAATGGACTAAAACTCATCTGTGGGTGCCAATAGATTAATGTCAGACACAGGCCAGATGAGTCACAAAAAAGTTCTTAAAAATAATATTATCACTAATTGGTCTATACAACCTCAAATGGCTAAAAAGATTCATTGTACTCTTATAGCTAAAGGTTTTTACTGGGCTGTCAGATATATATTAATGAAGCTTTGACAGCATCAATCAGCAGGTCAGGTTAAGAGACAGAGAATCTGTGACCTGGAGATGACCACATGATCTGATGCACTCAGAGCACGTGACGTTTCTCCTCCCCACAATACAATCTGGCATCAAGGAAGCCATGACGACCCCCCCCAGTAATTTGGACTATTTCTTTTATCGATGATGTCACGTACAATTTGAGATTATTACCATTGGATTTGGGGTTAGTTCCATCAACAATACACATTTTATTCATAATATTATAGATCCAAATTTAATCAAAAGATGGTTTGTAATGATTTCTGGTTTTAACAACGTCTTCAACAGAATCTTATATCGTTCAATCATTTTCTATATATATGATTACATATCCAAACATGCATTCATTTACATTCAGAATAACTTCATTTACTCAACTAATGGTTTATTCTAAACTGACCACATTCCAAATGCCCATTATATAATCTTGTTCAGATCCAGAACTATAAGATGAACAAGTGCAGCAGGATTGACATATTGCTTGAATGTTCCTTACCTTGGAGCTACACACTAAGAAGTGATTGTCTAAATTTAATTATCAACATTTCCGCTGCAACCACATTTAAACAGTAACAACGTCACGTTTCATTCTTCACATTTTGCTCTGCTGTCATATCACTGACCTTAGCCTGCTCTTCCTGTTCTTTGCGTCTTTGTCTCTCTGTCTTCTTGTCTTCACGTCTTACAGGTGGATTAACTGACAGCCTGTCATTGTCACGGTCGACATCCTCACTGTGATCAGATAAGTCATCATCATTTATGCCAGATGACATCTCCTTCATCCATCTTTCCTGAAGACACATCCTTATTAATATATGCAATGTCCTAGCAGGGGTTATTTATGAAAACAATCTGATTATCACACGTATCTGATACAAAGGAACAGAATAAAACAATCATTCTATGTATTTCAATCTTCAAATTCAGGAATTAAGAGTCTGACTCATCAACATATTTAAAATGTTACTGGCTGGTTTAAAAACATCAAAAAGACAAATTAATTTGAACACTACTAAATAAAATCACAAATCTGATTTGACCAATGAGCTCTGTTTCCTGTTAATTACCTTCAGTTCCTGTACTGTAACCTTAGATATAAGATCATCAACAGTTCTCTTCAATCTCAACTCTTCCTTTTCTTTTTGTTTTTCAACCTCGAGTGCTTTGTTCAATAAATCCTGAGCAGAAACAGTTTAGCAAAAGGTAAGAGATTATTTATTATTACAGCAAATAGGTATATAATATTAAGCATCCAAAGCTCTTATTGCACATAACATAAAAAGGTTGGCACCCATTTTAGTCCAGTGCCAGTGGCCAAATGTAAATAGTAAGAAAAGGTGAAATTTAAATTCTGTAAAGTGTGGATGACTGCAAACTGATTTATGGCTTCAGGGTATTTATCCTGTGAGTAAAACGTTAGCTTTGTTTAACCTAAAAAATACATTCTTTAGTAACAGTAGCTTTATCACTTCTAATAGCAGTACTCAAATATACTGAATTCATCATAAAGATTCAAACACAAAATAATATTGATACCTCACAGTTGTCCAAACAATTAGAATATGAATCTGGTAATATTGTATTTAACTTTGATTGCAAATCATTAAAAACTTCAAAAAGGAAAATATATCTCAAACTTTCCAAAAATAACTTTTCTTATAATTTACTTTAAATGAAAATTGTACTAAATCAAAAAAACTTTTACATCTGGTCCTGTCTATGGTCACAGAAATAAGATTAAGTTACTAGTACATGTATTGTTTTAATTAAGTCTTTTCTAAACAAATATATTTACAGAATTAAAACATATTGGGAAAAAACCTATTTAATCAAACTTAAGTGTCTATACAAGCATCCTCTGCCAGAGATTTAGGCACTGGAGTTGAGGTACCATTTGGTGGCAGTGGAAGCTGATGTTTGTACAATTCAACTCACTTCATGTTATTTAATAAGTACAGATACAGTTCTCCAGATGTGTATAAATAGGTTCTGGATATATTAACTTAAAGACAACTTTATCTTTACTGGTTTGATTATAAATATAAGCCTGGGTGTGTTAAAATTGGATGCAGATATATATAAGTTCAAACTTATTTTTGGCCATCAAAACATATGGCTGTAGGTTCTGATAAATATAAAATATATATAGTAATCACAAAATTTAAACTAATGTTAACAATTACCTGATATTCTTCATACAAGGGGTTATATGATGAACCTGGATGTGGAACTTCAACAGAGGGCAACACAGATGACTTTGTGGTGAGATGAGAAGGAGGCTAGAATTGAAAATAAACATTGCAAATAAGAAAGCAGAAGCAAGCAAGTTATTGGGAAAACACCCTCCTGACAACTCAAAAACTGTTTGACTCCAGAAAATATTATGGGTTCTTTACAAAGGCATTTCCTCTCAATTATGGAATGGTATATATTATTCTAAAAAGAGGAGAATGTCTTTACAATGTTTAGTCTAACTCTGTGATCAAACATGCTACCATTAGACCAAGGAGGTGCTTGATATAATGAAGTAATCAAACAGTGAATTCATCAAAAAGCAACTCGTGTTGCATCTCATCTGATATTTTTGCAAAAGTCAAGAAATTAAATACCTTTGGTGTTTTCTTTTTAGTCTGTCTCAGGTAAAACTCATCCCCTTCCTCTCCTGCAGGAAAGAAACATCATCACTTGAAAAATATATTTTAAAAAGGTGATAACTTCTGATGACCTTTTTTTGTTTCAGGCAAGATACACCTGAATATGCTAATATTTATACGAGTCAAGTGCAATCATCTATCTGAATACACAGTGTGCAAAATTAACACATGATCAAGGACTGACAAAATAACACAAAACCCTGATATACATTAACAGAAGTTCCTCTGTTGAATGTGTGCTTTAACTATATGGATGACAAAACACCACATCAACAGTCACATTTATATTTTCTTACATCTTCCCCACTTTCATTTTATGGAGACTAGCAGACTGTTTGGTTAGTCAGACAGTTCAGTCATGGTGGTTTTCTTTATATCACTATTTACAAAGTGACTTTGAATAAACTTACGGAATAAACACAGCCAATTCCAACAGCTAAAATAAGAATCCGAAAATATTTGATAAACGTGATGTTTTCTGCTAAGTGTCCTGGAGTGAAAGTAGAATTTGAACTTTCAAGCGGTGACAAATCTAGCAGCAAGAACACTATTTATGTAAGAAACAAGTATTATATTAGGCTAGAGATTTCCCATAAAATATTGTAAGGTGTATTAGATCTAAAGTCTTATAAAACATAGTTATTTTAGTAGGACAAAGTTTAGTTTTCACAAATATTTCAGAAACAAACTATACCCATTTATTTTTCAAATATATTGCACCCACTACAGCTGGAGTAATAAAAACATGCTAATACAGAGTGGATATCGCGTGAATCCTGCAAAAACGTGCCCAAGAAGGAACACTGATATCCTATCTTCCATAAATGAACAAAAACACAAACATTATACAGAAGGGCCTTCCTATAATCCACTATAAAGTATAAGTAAATGGTCCAAGACCAGCAAGGTTAAAAGTGATCCAATGTGAAATTGAACTGTATATGACCTTTTCCAATGTAAGCATCACCAGATTCCTTGTTCTTATGCTTCATGTAAACTATACGTAAATTCTGGAACAAATCACAGTCATTGCACTGTACTGGTGTACAATTCACTGAAGTTGATACTTCGCACAAACTGTGATTGTATCCAACAGAGCCACCATAGTCTTAATCTGGGTGTACACTGTCTCGGAACTGTTCACGCAAAATATAATAGTGATGGGGAGACTGTAAAGGTGCACAACACATACAATATTATGCCATGGGGTTTTATTCTGTGTCATGTGGGGGGGGGAGGGATTTTTTTATTTTGCACCATACATTAAAATATCATGGGAGCCCCACAAAACCATGTCCTAGAAGCAACACTGCCATTGCAATGATTTTTATTAAGTTTTTCAGTAACTATGAAAGAGCTAATGTATATGTTCAACTGTCTAGCATGAGATTGGCCATTGGGGAAAAAATCTAAAAAGCAGGAAAGGAAATTACACAATTAAAGTGGGCCACTAGCAAGGGGGGTGGCATTGTAAGTCCCCGAGAAATGATTGGATTTTGTGCAGTTTTAGAAAATCTGAGGCTACTTGAAACAAGGAAATATTTCTTCAAACAAGCAGTTTGATTCACTCCCTATTTCTAAAAATTGTTACTTTCAGCTCTGGAAAAAAGAAAATTATGAAATAGTGCTAGAGTCTATTAGACACCAGCCAATTTGTTTTATCCCGAGAAACAGCTACATCAAAGAATTTTTGCAGAAACTATCTGTGAACAAACTGAACTTTCATAGGCATTGATACGAGAAATCTAGGTCAACAGCTCTTTGGACATCATTTGAAGGTTATGATTAAATACTGTATTGGTTTTGGGTTTTCCACATTTACCGTCAGGAATAATAATAATAATAAATAATGGCCAAAATGGCAGTTTTTAACGTGGCTGGCAACCTCAAATGAGGGAGATGTATACGGCTGGCTACCCATGGAGACTAATTCTAAATAAATTTAGAATATATGCCATGTTCGGTGGAGAAAACCAGTTGCATGGCTGGATGAAAAACTCCCCCTACTATAGTGCCACGGCTGAGGCACGAACCTGCAACCTCCCACACAGAATGACCATAGCCATAAGTAAATAGTCTCATGCTCTACCCACGTGGCCAAAGAGGTGGTTCAGTTTAGACAACACTTCATGGCAAGTGATATGTCTTTCCAGGTTTGTCTGTCCACTCCAATATGATATAAAATTACTTGTGTGCTCCTATCACAACAGGTACAAATACATCACACATGGTCACATAATGAATACATTGTAACATTTCTTATTTGAATCAATAATTTTTTTAATAATTCTTTGACAAAAGGAAATAATTTTATGTCCCAATTCTAACCTCAGATGTTTTATTTGGCAGATGGTTGTTTCTTTTCTTTAGTTTTGACATGGACAAGAAAATCAACTATCAAAGAATGAAAAAAATATTTTTTAGCGATAATGTTTCCACTGTAAATTATGTTTTGCCACTTTATTAATACAAGTTTGGGAAATCCCTTTTAAGTAACCATAAATACAATTCTACTATCAGTATTACATTAGACCATCTTATAGATGTGAATCGGATAAGCCACTGGTACACTGTCTACCAACCTTTTCCCTTATCACACCAAAGATCAATTTCTGCAACTGTCAAATCACTTTCATCTCGTTTCTGCCTCTTGTTCTGTAAGGTATTTGCCTGATTAGCTTGCCCCTGTTTAACTTTCCTTTTTCTCTGAGGTGCTGTCTTTTTCACGTTACGTGGCCTAATAAAATTAATAGATTATGTTAACGATACTATAAAAATCAGTCACACATCACAAGTGTCCATTTTCTCAACCAAAAATTTAATTCTTTTAATTTTGTCATCAACATACTGACTTCTAGTTAATAAGTATTATGCAAACTGCTAAGCTAGTTATTTTCACTGTGTTCACTTACACCCTGATAGGCTTTATATTAGCATCTGGTTCCAGTAATGCATGGCATTTCAATGGCTTAAATGTTCTGTTCTTCCTTGGTGCTAAACACAAATAAAAACAACTAGATTACACTTTTTTGTTTCTGAATATAATAAGGTCATGTATCATCCTGTAAATATTGATTACTGATGAAAAATAATCTTAGTTAAAAGTATTAACTACAAAATACAATACAAGTTGGTAATAAAGTGACCTCATTTCACATGACTATATATGAACTGAACTAATTAAATTTTTAGGACACCACATATTTTCAAGTTACCCCTTTTGTGGAAAAGGGAATTTTGTTCTTAATTTTAAAAAAAGATTTTTTTTATGATTATAATGGTTGAATGACAGTGAAAACAAAAGATCACTGATCACAAACACAAAATAAACATATGCTTTGCCAAGTTTATTTACCACACAGTTTTCACAATAGAAACATTACAAAAGGAACATGTGATTTTGGTGTCTGTTCTTTGGCAATTAATGTAGTTACTGTATGTACTTATTGAAGAAATAACTCAAAACAAACACTATTAATTTCATGCAAAAATTGCTATTGTTGGTTATAAATTATCACTGAGTTTGTGTCTGATTGTTGCTCAAAGTGTGTTCATGATACAATCACTCACTTCACTGATAAATATATTGAGGGGACACAGGAGTAATAAAAATTCAAATAGAAAATGAGGCCATATTTTGTTGTGATATCTCTATAGCTTCTGTGTTAAATTTTCACCAAAAAAAAGACCACTTAAACTATAAACCTTGGACAAGAGTTTAAACAAGATCCAGGTTGATCAAAAGATCAATCAAGGCTTTTGTGCTAGATTTCACCTACCTGGATCATCTTGTTTTAGCTCACTTCCAGATGTATCGACAAAGAATAAGGCATCATTAGCTTTCTCTGCAACCAGTCCTCTGGAAGAATAATAACAACAGAAAATAATTAATAAATTATATAAATATCTAAGTAATTTACATCAATGCTAATTATAAAGAATAATTTCAATCTAAAAGTGGAGGCCAAGTACTCCCAGGGTTGTAAAAAATCCAGATTAAAATAAATCAAATTAAAAATAATAAATCAGATTTAAAAAATTTTAATCAATTTTGTCCCTGCATTAATGATTTCTTTGCCACATTTGTTGCACACTGGCCGACATCATGCTTTCCCTTCAATAGTATTCTCAAAGTATTACCACACACTATTCTGTTTTCTGTCAAACATTGTGAAGTATCAATGCGTGTATACGACATGAGATAACTAGCCAATAGTGAATCAGTGTGAATGCTCACCTTATATACCCATTCTGGCTTAAGACCAATTAAATTATCTCCTAAATGCATAGAAAATTCCAAAAATTATCCAATTCACCACATTGTAGCAACGTGGCTTCAGTTGACACTCTTTTAGTGTGTTGATGTCTGAAGATCATCCCAACTATAGATCTGGGAGAATTGTCACTGATTAGTAATACTTGTTAGGCTACATGGTGTTAAAACCTAATTGCAATTCAATGGCTCAGTTGCCTGGGGATGCTGCCAACTTCTGGGGGGGGGGGGTCAATCTCTGGCGCTCCACCTCCCAGATCTCTCCACACACCAATATGCACATGTAGAAAAAACACATCCCTTTTCTGAAACCAATATCAAGCTGACAGGTATTAGATTTTACCAGTAAACTCAGCAATTTTATCATGAAAAACTTAAAACATCAAAAAGGTAAGTGACTTGGACTGCAATGAGTCATTATAAATGACAATTGGCATGTTTGTCATCTTCTCTGCCGAATGTTGACATGCAGGGAGAACATTCAAGTACAACTGGAAATTATGTCTGAATATATATTTTATATGACCCCTTGCTAAACTAGTAGCATGTGGTTTGACAGGTTGATGGATTAACAACACTGAAAACACATGTAATAATCCACCAGTTACTCGCAATTATGAAGAAAAAAATTGCGATTGACTATTGTTTTGGGATGGAATACCATTTAAGCAAATAGAAATGTATTTTGTGTTAGGTGCATATCATTGTTGTTAACAGGTGACTAACAATTGCAAACAAA
Source organism: Paralvinella palmiformis (assembly GCA_025642065.1). NCBI lineage: Eukaryota > Metazoa > Annelida > Polychaeta > Terebellida > Alvinellidae > Paralvinella > Paralvinella palmiformis. The sequence goes on along the minus strand of JAODUP010000670.1, from coordinate 93,755 downwards.
CACCTTATGTGCCATCTCCAGGATATCCCGTATATATACTTTCTATTATAAACAGGACCACAGGAATATTCTTAGCAAAGCTCTGGAGCCAGTATGGTGAGAACAAAAGCAGATATCTGCCTAAACATTCCATACTAGATCTAAATCATAGAAAATGGTGCTGCACCAAGCGAACAGTTGGGAAAACTATTTGAACTGGCAACTGGTCTATTATAAACATATGTAAAAAAATTAACTAGTGTAAGTAACAACTGATTTTAAATAACATTTAATTTTTGTACTCCAAAGTATTTGATAAATGTATGTTTACAAAGTAATCCAAACAAATGCAACAATCATCAAAATTTGTCAGCAAAAAAATCAATAAAACATTATTTAAAAGAAATGGAACACAAGATTTTTTGAAGTGATTTAAATCAAACAACTGTGAGTACTCCTACTAATAGCATTATCTTTTGATGATCTGATAAATAAAAAGCCCACTAGTAAGGTATTGCCTTGAATTAATGATAATTTCAATTTAAAATGAGAACTGCTACTGTTAGCTTTTGTTCACCTGAGACATAAAAGAAACATTAGATCTGCTTCATTTTTTATTTAGTAATACAGCTATAAAGTTGATTGCATACATAAGACAGCAAATGAAGGGAAAAACTATGACTACGCCAGCGTTGGGGTTCCTGTACTTGGATACATTCAGTACCCATGACAGGAAGTACTCTGTAAATGTACTCGAGTGCTTTCATAAAGTATTCATACTTTCTTAGTACATTCACCATAAACAGAATATTGTTTCCAAATTATTTTCATTTGTCTTTAAAATGCAAGGAGAAAAATCTGTAACTGCCAGCCTAGTGATTCCCTGTATCCATGGGCTAAGGCAGAAACCTAAACATCTTGTACAAATGCTACAGAAATCTTTCCGCATTAGAAGAACAGCTTTAACATTTGATCCTCGCTTTAAATTGAAATGGTGCATGAAAGTATCACAACCAGGGATCTTTTGTTGAAAAAAGCAAAAATCAGCCACACTGACTCCACCAACGCCAGTGTTAAAGTTGACACCGCCATCCCCAAAACGCCTGAATTTTATGTCGGCTGATGACTACAATGTTCCAACAAAAGTTTTGTTCAGTATCGTGTCGTGAATAGCTATAAAAGTTATACAGTTTGCTGCACAATCCTAAAACACATTGCATAAAATCACAAACCAATATCTAGCATTGTATTTAGTTCAGAGATGCTTTTGGAATATAAAATGTCTACACGTAAGTGAGCCATAAATTTAGACCCATAGTCTAAACATACATAAGGATGCGTACCAATCTGTTTTTGAAATGATAATGGTGGAGCTAGTGTCTATCTTGTCATTTACGTTTGTTGATTTAGTTAATAAAATTATTCTGATATTTCACTACTGTACAACTGTAATCAATTAAATGGCTACAAACTGCAATGGTTTTATGTTTAAAGTCTAAGATATAGCAGTACATCTCGTAGTTGTATAACTTATGTATGTCGACACGCATGTGTGAAAAAATAATTCATGTACGTTTAGACCCCAGGACTAAAGATACGGCAGTTAGACTAATGCCATTAAAACTATAACTGGCATAATCAGAAATAAAAATATACGTATGTGTATAATGGCTCACGTATGTTTAGAGTACAGTCTAAATGCACGGCTCATGGGTATATTGCCACTGCCTTTGGAATAAACTCATATGTGACAGTGCTGTGTGCAAAAAGTTTTATTTTGCCCTGTTTAATACTGCTGTTCTTAAATGCTTTTAAGATAAGCAGGTCGTTGACAGTGTTCTTGCACTGCACAGTACCAGATTTTTTTTTTATGACATGTATAATTGGGATGACAGATTATTTGTAAAATTGAGTTAGCTGTAGGTTTAAACAATTAGTTTGTCTGAAATTCAATTTGATATGTTTTTTTTTACGATATGTCTAGCTTGGAAAAAATTTTAAATGCATGTACTTTATTAAAACACCATTTTCAGATTTATCCAATAACAATTACCAGTACTCATATCTGGCATATGATACATACATAATGTATTGTTGACAAATATTTAAAAATGAAAGGAAAACACACTAGATCTATCATATATTTGATTATCTCACTCTCCCTGCCTTGTCTTAGCAAACTTCAAATAAATTACTGCCCCCCCCCATTTAAATTACACAGTAGTTAGGTTTGAGTAAATATAATTAAAAATGTACTCATACTTGTACTTGAAGTACTTTGAAATGTACTCATACTTGAGCACATTGATAAATACAATAAGAAGTCATACTTGTACTCATACCAAAAATATGTAAGTACTCGATTACTTTCCCATGTACTCGGCCCCAACCACGAAATACTCCAAAATGCTATTACAAGCACATACACAGTCAAATGCATAACTGCCAAGTTTTATTTCTTTCACACTGAGCCTCATTCATTACTGATAAATTAAAAAATCCTATTTTTTAATTTGTTAATAAAAAGGTTATTTGGTCACATGACATTCATGTGATATAATGCAATAAAGATATGTTATGACGAGCCATGTTAGTTATCATAATGGATTATAATCTATGAAAAAATAGAAGTGTCTGCATTGAACCGATGATGTTTCTTAATTTTTTTTAATCTTTATTATATATTACAAATTCTTCTAAATCAAAATTGATGTCTGTTTCATGCATAATCGCTGTTTCTACTCAGCATTGCTCCGTTTTACTTAGTTCTAAGCTACATCAATTTCAGGAAAGTTAAAACAGGATGCATTTTGATATTTCTATCATACTACCATATATTTTTTGGGTAGTAAAAAGGGAGTTCCCAAAAACATCTTGACTTATACGCCGGTGATATTTCCTACCAGCTAAAGGAAAGATGTTTTCGGCCACCCTTGACACACAACACTATAGAATTCAACCCAATAGGAGCCAGAGTCTAAATAAAATCGTCACATCGCTATCTACTATAGTACTAAGCAATTAGTGATTACTATTCAATAACTAATAAATTAATTTTCACCAAACTGTTATTTGGATTTCACAAACATGCCGGTCTTTATGTAATAATACTGATAGTCATGCGCTGTAAGCTTCCAGTACCTTCACATGTGCTGTGAAACAATGAATTAATAACACTGCCAATTGAACTTACAATCAAGCATGTTTGTGTGAGTGATAGTTGGAACAAAATCACCACATCTCTGCCTACTAGTCTTAGTCAATAAATTAAGATTCATTTTCACCAAACTCCTATTTGGATCTCACAAACATGCCAGTCTGTATGTAATATAATACTTGATAGTCACATGTTGTTAACTACCGGTACCTCCAGTTGATTAGCAATAATATAAAAATCACTTTTCACATTACAAACCTCGCTCGCCACTTGCTGTGAAACAATTAATTAATAACACTTGTCAGTTGAAGGGAGTCTACAATCAAGGTGTTTGGTGTGACAAGTTTGTTTATTTATATTAGTTATAACATCAAAGTGAAATCTGTGTGTGTGTGTATATATATATATATATATCTGTGGGTGTCACTGCCAGTGAAGAAATTGACATTCATTACGCACTTGCTGACACCATGAGTTTGAATGACTGGGTCAACTTTTCCCCAAATGACCACAATGATTCGGATTTTGAGGGATTTTAAGCCAATACTTGACCTCAACTTATACGGTGAGCATATGCCTGAGGAAAGAATTACAGGGTCAAAAACTGACCTCGATTTATCTGCCGTGTTGACTTATACGCGAGTATATACGGTAATAATAATAGCCAAAATGGCAGTTGTTTTACGTAGCTGGCAACGTCAAATGAGGGAGACATATATGGTTTGTAATGTACAGCTTCACCACTGGAACTAATTCTAGATAAATTTAGAATTTACAATATATGGCATATTCGGTGGAGAAAATTTGGCCAGTTGCCTGGTTAGATGAAAAACTCGCCATGGCCTGGATTCGAACCTCCAAGTCCAACCTCCCTTGCGATATAACCATAAGTAAATAGTCCCACACTCTATATCTACCCATTGTCCCATGAGGCCAAATTACATATATTATATGATTATAAACCAGATTTATTAAGTTGTCTTCATCTCATGGATATGACTAGGAGGGGTATGTGATGCAAGTTCAGTACCAACAAGTTACAGTTTTTGCTTAGCACTTCATAACTTTGTAGTCTATAGAACTACTATTAGACTACTTGTCTACTGGAGTCTAGTACTACTAAAGTGTTTTTGTTAAGAAATAAAGTAGCAGGGGCCGGGACAACAGGTTCAGATATTGTTAGGGCTACAATAGCACAAAGCGGTGTCTCATTGGCGTTGGAAACAAAAGTAGCTGGGTCTCTCTACTTAGGGGTAGGATGGTCAAATTATTTCTAATAGGTATCTCAACTAAAAAAATTTAACTTGTGTAATGATATTAAAATTGAGCTTATTAGAAAGAGACTTAATCCTGAAATAAAAAGAACTTTATTTGAACAAAACCGGCCCAGTAGATTTTCTTACTGACCATTTATAGTACTTATATTTTTGTTAATTTAGACCACGCATTTTTATGCTTAAATGAAAGCCATCTTTGAAGTCTCATATATATTAATTCCTTGGGAGTTACACTTATAGAGAATATCATGTGTTCTATATACTGCAATTTATTATTACATACTATATTATATACACCAGTTCATTATGAACATGACAAATCTAATGATCAAATTGGTACATGACCCCAAAAATAACCTTTTAAAACCTTGCAAAATAGGACAAAGTGCCATGTTTCGGAAACGATAATTATATAATGAATAGGAATGCACATAAATGATTTCTTTGCTGACTGACCAAAATATATATCAAACAATATATTTTTTGGGGAACTATTTCTTCTCACACATAATAATGACATATACCATTAGAAAGCTGAAGGAATGCTGATTCTAATGCATATGAAGACAATTATAGGGGTAAATGGTCAGCAGCAAATACCATTGTTTGTCAAAGTGTTGCGCCAGCCGCAGTGACAAAGCTTCCAAAACGCACTGGTGCTCTTCAATAGGAACATCATTTAATGACTACACACTCACTGAAAGAATAGACTCACAATTTCAAAAACAAAAAAGTTGTTGACATAGCGTAGATAGAAATCTGGATCCACCTTTATACCCATCTGTTGGGATACCAGTTTCTAGTTCTAACAAAACCACTCTATTACGAATACAGGTAATTTCAGGACAAGAATAAATCTGGACTACTATTACGAAGTATTATATTTACCACATAAAACAATGTTGATATATCATATAGGAGCAAACATGTAACTTGTAAGTTATGTAACGCATGTCATGAAAAGTTATTTAATATACTATATAGAAAGTTACATAAATTGAACTTAGTTAGTTACATGTTAATGATGTTTGCTCGTATATTATCAACATTGTTGTATGTGGTAAATATAGTCTAATAGTAGTTCCGATTTGGTCTTGTCCCGAAATGACCATACACCTGACCTGTATTATTAGGGGGTCTACTAGATCTACTAGTACTACTACTAGACTAACTAGATCTAGTCACTTCGACACGCCGTATCGGCGGGCGTACGGTCACTTGACTTGTCAGTCGTCTTTGACAATACATTAAATGATTAATGTAAAAACACTGTATAATACCCTGTTCGTTCTTGTAGCCTTTGATCTTCTAGAAATTCTTCAATATCATCTACTTTTGCTTTCCTCCAGTTTTTCTTTTTGTTTTTATTAAAACGTTTTCGTTTTCGTGTTTCAATTTCACTTGAAGAACCCATGCTTGCTTGTTGACTGAATTACTACTTCCGCTGATTAACAACGCCTCTAGTGAATGCGGTACAAAACACAATGAGTCTTTATCTGTGTGTAATGCCGGTCCGTACAAAAAGCGTTGCATTATAATATAGTTAAATACCGTTATATTGTCTACTTGTTTGTTATAGGCTGGTAATGGGATACTGCTGGTTTTTTTTCATTAATTGTGTCTTCTCTGCGCTGAGCTCACCCCTTAATTATCACTTATAAAGTTTATATAACATTAAAACTGTCATTAAATTAATTATTAAATGTTGCATAATCCCATCGCATCACTGCAGCTTTATCCTACCAGGTATTTGTATTGCAGTGAATCGAGTCAATCAGTTTGTTATTGTTATTAATAGAGTAGATAGACAATTATTTTTTCGGCAAATGGCACGTGTGCTAGATGCATTGGACTCGGCTTCGGAAGTGCTCAGCATTTCCCCTACTGAGCTGATGGTAACCATCCTCATGGAACCTGATGCTGGTGTATCCAACTGGAGCTTTTGATTACCACACAAAATTTCACTGAGTTTTACTCATTCAGGCGACCTTATAATTTCAGTTTTAGCATGAATTTAGTAGACGCCTCAAAATCGAGGTATTTGGTATTTGGTAAAATACCCTGAGGGTGGTCAATGCCAGAGTGTTTTCCGTCCTGAGGGGTTTTTTTTAACGTCCCCCTTTTAAATAATTCTGCGCCATTTAACGTGGTCAGCCACCCACGATGTTGTGAGCTGAGAAATTAATCTCTGGAAAAGTTTCGACCTCTTGCTGGGATCGAACCTGTGACCCTTGGCACCAAGTGCCGGATGCTTAACCGCTAGGCCACCTGGCAAAATCTTCACTAGGGAACCGGATATATTTGCTGGTTGGGTAGGAGAGAAAATATTCGCTGGGAAACCGGCAGCCGGGTGAATAGTGACTTCCAAGATACTATGCTACTAAATGTGAGTGTGGTTAATTATCAAACCAATCGGCAATATTTCTTTGTTCTTCATATAAAGCTTAGAAAAATCATACTGCTGAACAAATAGTATATGTAACATTTATAATACACAAGATTAAAATAGCCCTTTACCCCCTCTCCCCCACTTCATATATTATAGGGCTTAGAATAATATTTTAGAATAATATGAGTATTCATCATAGTACCAAACATTGTTCCAACCAATGTCAAAGTCAACGCCATTTAAGAATCTTTTGTCAGAATGTTTTGCGAACCCACAGACAAACATGCGCGCGCGCACACACACGCACACACGCACACACGCACACACGCACACACGCACACACGCACACACGCACACACGCACACACGCACACATGCACACACGCACACTGTATGAAGGTGTTGTATACATTTTCGTATATACTTTTTAAAGAATATCATACAAAATGTAATTTCAACGTGGGAAAATGTCATGGGCTAATATCAATTAAACGTGGATTCCACGTAATTTTGCATGCTTACATAAATGGAAGTAGGGAAGCTTCATTTGCAATTTATAATTTACTTTTTCTCAGAAAAATATATACTATTTTACCATTAAAAAGTTTCAGTAGACTATATCTATCTATGTATTTTTATATTGTGCTGATTTGACCTGGAACAATATTGTTGTAGCTTGCTGCTTGTTCTCTTGGATACTTAAATGTTCATCACAACCATATATGTGTGTGTGTGTGTGTGTGTGTGTGTGTGTGTGTGTGTGTGTGTGTGTGTGTGTGTGTGTGTGTGTGTGTGTGTGTGTGTGTGTGTGTGTGTGTGTTTCTTGCATGCTATGTGTACACAGCAGTCAATATTTAACGAATACGGTATCAGGCGGTATGGATTGCAGCACCACTTCTACGCGGATGACACACAACTATACCTGTCCTTCAAACCCAAAGATGCCATCATCTAAATTGAAGCATTGAGAGGCACTGATAATTGCCTCATTGAAATCGAGGCCTGGATGCATCAGAACATTCTGAAACTGGGGTTGTACTGTTTACATCAAAACATAATTCACAGTACATAGACAAAATGTATGTACAAGTAGTTAATTCTCGAATAACATCTACAACATGTGTGCGTAATGTTGGTGTCATTTTCGATTCGACCATGACAATGGCACAAGTCACTTCAATATACAGATCTGGATACGCACAACTGCGCAGCATTGGGCATATCAGACGTTACTTATCTAACGATGCTACTAAGTCAGTGGTGCATGGGCTTGTACTGTCGAGACTGGACTATTGTAATGCACTCCTCCGTGGACTACAGGATACCAAGATGAACAAGCTACAACGTGTACAGAAGACGACAGCTCGCATTGTGACTAGGACATCTCGACATAACCGCATTACGCCCGTCTCCATTGGCTCCCAGTAACATAAATTGCACGACCAATCTCCTGTGTACTTGTTGCAGGTATGTACACCAGGCAGGACTCTCATATCCCAGAACACACAACTATTATAGTAGTCCCAAAGATGCGGACTATATCGTATGCCAACAGATGGTTTAACTATGCAGCACCTAGTCTCTGGAATGCATTGTCTGCCGACATCAGAGAAACTAAGACAATTGAGACATTCAAAAAACATTTAACAACTCATTATTTACTAGTCCACTGTGGCCATTGAACAAATCTAGTCATTCTCAATAATGTGAAAATACATCATGTTTATGTCAAATTTTGTCTTCTACTCAATATTAGTTCGAGATAATCTTATAATAGTATATTACGATGATTTAGCTTAGTTGGTTATGTTTTATATTTTTTAATAATTTATTTGTTCTCTTTTTGTTCTTCTTATAGTATTACGTCATTATACTAAACACCACTATATTGTAATATTTCATTTTACAGAAAATGTATATTTTATCATATCATTTTAACAATTGACTTGTAAAGCACTTTTGAACATGATATATTTTATGAAAAGAGTGCTATATAAATATGGTAAATAAATAAATAAAATACAATTATCAAATAATGTTGGCTGCAGCAATTATCATGAAATCCATTCAATAATACACAAGGTTTATATAAGTGTTTTCTATATTTATACATTTGTATCCTTCTCTATCAATTAATCTCAGTTCCTTTAGAAACCGTGATTGGGGCTCCTCCATGCATGGCCTATAACTGGTAGCGCTGTTGGCTACATATCTAAAACATCTGTGTTCAAACCCAGACCGGGCTATATCGGAAGGGTGTTTCATATTTCACCTCGTCTCACATTACCTTTGGAGATCGCTCGGCCCATTTAGCCTACCTTATGCACAACAGTGGCCGTAAAACAGCAATACTTACACAACACACTTAAAAACCACAACTAGGCATGTGTACAGCCTAACTAATAGTACAGCTTATCGAGTATTAGAAAATATTCATTATCAATGTGAAATACCACCCTGAATGTTAATAAGTTAATTCAGAGCTTCTCCCTTTGAAATCGGAAATGGAATCTTCACAAAATAACGCGATTTATGAAGTAAGTCATGTTTGGCTGTAAGAAAACAATATATATTATAGTCTGCAGATTAGGTTTCCATATAAAACAGTGATTATATTGGAAAATATTATATTTCAGATACAGCTACTTTTTTAGAGTAAATTTAAGTTACGTGATCGTTATTACGTCAGATGTTACGTCACTCACGTCATAATAAAAGGACATGATTTTTTTTTAAATCCTTAATATCCTCTTTAAATTATTTAATGCATTAACGATAGCTTTATTCTTCCGTATGTTGTATACGCCAATTATAAAGTGTTCGTCGTCATATTTAGGGCACTTTTAAGGGTAAATCACACAATTAATTGAATCACATATATTAATATATGTGTTTCTTGTTCTTTAAAAATGAGTAAAATGTGTTTTTGCAATTCATTAATGTTTAGCAATAGTTATATTCTTTCGTGAGTTATTTACGCTAGATTTACGGTGTTTGTTTTAAGGCATTACGTTAAAAATCGTGTTATGGATAGGTACGTCACGATTTTTTAAACCCATTAATGACGTAGGGCGGGTATGACTGTAAGTCTAAGTCAGATCTTCTATTAGCGGGTGCAAACAAATATACGTACCATACATATATACGAAATTTTGATTGTATATTAACTATATTTTTACTTGGGTATATATTATTATATATATATATATATATATATATATATATATATATATATATATATATTGCTTTAATTAATGATCGAATTAGTCTCACACTTAGAATTGTATTAATTTATATTACCGAAGATTTAACCATAAGAAACCATTTGGGTGACCTTCTAGATTTTAATTATGACTAGATAGACAAAATATATGGACAAAAACTAACATGGAACTTAACAGACACTGTAGCTAGTTAGAAAAGTGTTTTTCGTTTGAGGACTTGCATGGTAGTTGTTATTTCTTTGTGTTGCAAAGAATGTTTTTCTTTCCGGTTTTTAAATTTTTATTATATTAATTATATCGTGTTTTTCCTTAATCTATCAATTAGTTATATGTTCTGTATCGTGTTTATGGACCAAACATTTGAAATAAAAGCATTTGGTTTGATTTGATAAAGGAATACATGTCAATTTATGAGGAAAAGGTTTACGTTCAAAATGTTGGATCTTATTTATTCCTTATGTAGCTAGAAAACGTATAATTATATATCACGTATCAAAACACTGAGAGTATCTAATGCTAGGTAAAATATAACTCTGTTATGAAATAGTATATATATATATATATATATATATATATATATATATATATATTATATATAAGCATATTTAATAATAACCTGAATTTTTTGTCATCTATTATAATGGCCCAAAAAGTGAAACTATCTTTTTATGATAAAAAATGTTGTATGATAAATTCTAATAAGTTACTATAACTTCCTACGTCTTCCAGTTTAAAATTAACTAAAATAATTACGAAAAGCAAGAGGCTTTATATTTTTAGTGATCGAAAATATGTTAGTTGGTAAATAGTATAATGCTAACGTTTGTTGTCGTAAATGGGTCGTGTGAGCTGAGTTGGAAGTGTGCTGTCAAACTGAAACCGTGTCGTATAGAAATAGCGCGTTTGGTGTAAATATACACATTTCAGGATGTGGTCCCTGTTCTCGAGAGATCCGACCAAAGATTTTAACTATGAAATAGGAGAAAAAGTATCAGGTCTTGAAGACAAATCAGTTTGGGACTTGCATGAAGGAAAGAAAAAGGTAATAACAAGAGCACTGTTATTGTTAATACTAATAATAGTGTTATAGGTCTATTATTTCATTATTTGTTAAATATTATTAATGATTTAATCTACATGCTTAGATTTAGTCTTAGATCTAGAGGTTTACAGATTTACTATTATTAAGTAATAAAATTGATCTAGTATTCTGATGAGCTACTTACCATGTCATGTCTACCAATTTTGACAGTTACTGTCATTGTTATACCTTTGTTTACTTTAGTCTTTTGGACTGTTCACTGTAACTATATTTTTTATGTACAAAAGTATTAAATTGTAAATAGATTGTACGTAGTCATAATTGTATGGAAGCGTCCATGACATCACTAGTAGTGTGGTTAGCCCTATATAAATAGGACTCTCTATAGAAAGGCTGCTGTTTCAGGTTTCTCTGCCTGGTCATGCTTCAACTAATTCACTCTGCAATTCTTTTTCCATATCAGTGTTACGGAAAAATGGCCGACTAAATGTCTGAGGACCATTCAACAATCATCGATCCTTATCTTTCTGTGTTTTAGCACATACCCGTCTATACTGAACATATACTGGAATTAACAGGATGCCCCTCCCCCATACGCACACACATACACTGGCATTCATGCTCTGTGCTCACCTCGGTAGCTTCTCTACCTCTACATTTTTCCTGTGTTTCTTCATTATATCCTATGTTAACAACATTAACATAGGACATAATGTCAGACAGTTTCAAAAGTTTTTCCTTAGCACTGCCATACATTTCAAGGATAAGATCACCAAAATTAATTTCCAAAAGTCATGCTTCCAGTTGTAATATTGATTTTTCCCAGTAGTACATCATCCTTGCATAGTATTAAAACCAGCTTCACTTACTGATGATGATGATTGTTGTTTTATGGCTGATCAATCTCCCAAGGTAATGAAGTGAAGTCAAAGATGATACACCCTTCAGATATGCCCACACCAAGATTTGAACTCAGGTGATAGTGATCCATGATTCAACATGCTACCAGTTACAGCATAGAGGCATCCAGCCTCACTTGCTGAAATTGCTAAGTTGATCTTATCATTCCCTAATAACTCCTGTGAACTTGATCCTACCCCTTCATTTCTGCTAAAAACCTGTCTTTACACACTAATTGTTCCAGTAGACAATTTCCGCAATGACGGGGCTATCTAGTGAAAGTCCGTTTGCAGGTCGTGTTTCACCGGGCTTGCTGAACCATATGATGAAAACATTCTTTTACCAATTGCGAGATCACAGAGATTACAATATGTTTCATATATTGATCTGATCTATTAGTAAAAATAATTCTATGTTATATATATTAAAAATTAAACTGCTACAAGAACTTGTCCCAAAATGTAAATTTACAAATAATTAGTGAATTACCCTTTTTGTTTCATGCTACTAGTACTACTACTACTACATGCCTTCAATGACCCACAAACCACAGTAGATGTGGACTGTGCATGCATTGTGGAAATTGTCTATTACCAAGATAATATTAAATGTATCACTAAGCTCTGGATTGTACCCCTCTGATTTTAAACATGCCCATTTAAATCCTCTTAAGAAACTTTACCAATACCAGCCAATGACCTAAACAACTATAGCCCCATTCCTTTTACTTGTTTTTAGGCATAGTTCTTATATAGGTGTATACAGTGGTTAATCTGTATGATACACCATGAAAGCATAAACCAGTGTATTATCAAATGTTACTGATAAACATTTTATTTTCAGGGAACAGGGGAACCTTTCTCTGTATTTGTATTTGATGTGAAGAATAGCAGTGAATCACAGGTTATTATGACTGTATAAATAAAATTGTTATCCACTCACCAAATGTTAGATCATATCTTATATTTTTGGTACAAATTTAGTCTCTGATGCAATTTTGTGTTCTTCTAAGAATGGATTACATTCAGTTATTTACTGATATTTAGATTTCAGTAGCCAAAGCTTCAATGAAAAGGCTAAAAACTCTGAGGCATCCAAATATATTGACATTCATTGATGGTCTAGAGGTAAGTGTCTTACCTCACAAAAATATAGATACTGTCTAGATTATAATCTGCTGGTTAACACAGTTATGCTAGCTACAGCAATAAAGTACACCATTACTGCATGCTATAAATGTAGTAATATTAATAGTCATATTATAATAAAATCTAAAGTACATTTAGAATATAACTGGATTAGCCTTGATAGCTTTTATTTTATATTGCTCAAATCTTACAATGTTAGCCACAGCAGCCATGGATTTGTTTTTGCTTTTATCATTGACTGGTTGATATTGATCAAATCGGTATGATTATCCAATCAATAATACTGTAGAAGTCAGTCATTAGAATTCCATACTGGTCAATAATCTGATGGAAACTAATCACAGATGCTAGATAAATAATGCATACAACTATGCGTAATGTGCTAATTTGTTATATGGGATTATGCTCATGATAACAGACTGTCTTCATATTGTAATATTGTATGTGTCTGTTGGTGGCCATAGGATTAGTATGGATAGTACTGTTACTATATTACTATTAGTAGCCTTTCTAGCAAAATGTTAAATAACTTTAAATGGCAATTAAATAAGTGAATATCACAAATTACAATATTTTATGTCTGGTGTGTGTCTGTATATGTGTGTTGTGTAAATCTGAAAATGTTAGGCATGTATTCAGAGTTGTCAAGTACATAGGCAGTGTTGTACATCTTCTAAATGAATAGGTCTTTAAGAAAATCAGATTTTGCAGTAAATAGATGCTGGTTAAAATTACTTCATGATTAGTAATTGTGTATTGTGCTTTATTGGGTCATTTGATTACATTACAGAGTGACAAAGTATTGTATGTGGTGACAGAGCCTGTCATCCCACTGGAGACCTACATCCAAGTTAATGAGCAGAAAACTGGACAAAATGAACTAGCCATATCTTGGGGTTTACATCAGATTACTGTAAGTTAACTATTTTGTATTATACTGTTGTTTTGCCTCAGTTAGAAATTGATATAATGTTGGTGAAATATGTAAATTAAAATTGTAGAGGAACTGCTTGTGGGGTCATGTTATAACTGTGTGTATGGTATATGCAGGGTTTCCATGCTTCCTAGAATTGTGGAAAACCTGGAAAATAACAAATTAATTTTTCGGGTCCTGGCATTTTACAAAATCTGGAAAAAATACTGCCTGTGAAAAAATACATTTAGAACAAAAAAGCCCGTGAATAAATAATATGCCTGTAGAACAAAACTTTGATTATAGAAGAGTACTGGTACATAGTGTTGATATCCCATGTTACTTAAAATATAAATAAAAGGGGGTGGATCAAACAGCTAGAATGGGTGAGGAGGAGGGTGTACCATTAAATTGTCAATAATCTATCATATATTGATTCAATATATGCTTTTTTATTACAGTTAAATCTTGTATATTTTGTCCAGGAAAATGGTAATTTTGTTCTGGATATGTTCTGGAACCATGTATGTGGCACTCCTAGATCAACATACAAATGTATTCCCTTCCAGAAGAGATGGAAGTTCTCTCCCTCTGTGGCATTACCAGAACAATGAATAGTGTAAATCTAATAACTTTATCAATTATGTCTATTAATTTTTGATTAGTGGTTCATCCGAATTTATACTAATGATTAATGATTCTAAAAATAATTCAACTCAAGCTAAATTCCCCTAGTAGATACAAAACTAAACTTTATGCAGGCAACTTTGAAAAACTACCACAAGATGTACCCAGTATGAATATACTGTTTCAAACTAGATTTACCTTTGTCAATCACACAATTACTGTATATACTCACATATAAGTCGACCGGACAGATAAGTCGAGACCAATTTTTGACCCTGTAATTCTTTCCTCTGGCATATGTTTACTGTATAAGACGAGGTCAAGTATTGGCTTAAAATCCCTCCAAATCGGAATCATTGTCATTATTCATGAGAAAGTTGACCCAGACATTCAAACTCATGGTGTCAGCAAGTGTGACGTGAATATCAATTTCTCTTCACCAGCAGCGACACACACACACAGAGAGAGAGAGAGAGAGAGAGAAATACAACACATATTTTGATTTGATGTTATAATTAATATAAATAAACTAACTTGTCACACCAAACACTCTTGATTATAGAGTCCCTTCAACTCACAAGTGTTATTAATTAATTGTTTCACAGCAATTGGCAGCAAGGTTTGTAATGTGAACAGTGATTTTTATATTATTGCTAATCATCTGGAGGTACCAGTAGTTAACAATGCATGACTATCAAGTATTATATTACACACAGACTGGCATGTTTGTGAGTTTGGTGAAAATGAATCTTAATTTATTGACTAAGACTAGTAGGCAGAGATGTGGTGATTTTGTTCCAACTATCACTCACACAAACATGCCTGATTGTAAGTTCAATTGGCAAATGTTATTAATTCATTGTTTCACAGCACATCTGGAGGTACTGGTAGGTAACTCTAACAGCACGTGTCTATCAAGTATTATTACACAAAGACCGGCATGATTGTGAGATCCAAATAACAGTTTGGTGAAAATTAATTGTTATTTATTGAATAATAATTGGTTAGTAGGCAGCGATGTGACAATTTTATTCTGACTCTGGCTCTTATTGGGTTGAATTCTATTGTGTTGAGTATCAAGGATGGCCAAAAACATCTTTCCTTCAGCTTGTAGGAAATATGACGTGCATATAAGTTGAAGTGCTTCTGGGAACACCCTTTTCACTGATAAGTTTTTATAACAGAAATAAAAGAGAAGCAGGAAATTTCACCCAAACAATTATTGGGATTCGATACACCAATAATTACCATCAGTAGGACAGTGTTCTTTTGCCAAATGGCAGGACAATATTATATCATCAGTCATCTATGAGGACATTCCTCCAAAGGTGTCATCTCATATTGGAAGTGAATATAAATTATTCTTCATGAAAGAAAAGCAGTACATCTTCAAATCATTATAACTAGTTCTATCAAATGATCTGTTTATTATGTAAAGTATTTTTTTTATAAATAATTTGACATGGGAAAGAGTAGACATCTGTATTGAATTAGGTATAATTATTATATAACTAGATAATATACTGTCTAAATGTTATAGGTATCAATTAATTTAACATAATTAATGTCAACTTTATATTAATTCTAAATACTGCTCAGTGTCTTATATAAATTTGAAGCATACCAGCACAAATTATATATAAGAGGTTTCCCAAACCATGTTTACTAAAGTAATTGCACCATTTTGTATAAAACAGTGGACTCTTTTAACACTTTACATCAGTTATGGTTAACTGCACAACTACCCATAAGTCTAGAAAAGAGACTAGTAATCATTTGTGACATGTTTTATTCATTGTAATGGTCTATATTATTAAGGTTGCAATTTTACTTGTAGAGCTGCAGGACCATATCATTTTTTTTTATAAATTCATGAGAACATTGAGTATGTATTCAATTTAATTATAATGTATGTTATTTCATATCCTTTATTGTTGTGTAAATACTGATTAATTTAAATTATCTCGTTTGAATTTTGCAATTGCAGAAAGGCTTAAGCTTCCTGAACAATGACTGTAACTTGATTCACAACAATGTCTGTATGGCATCAGTGTTTGTGGATAAGGCAGGAGAGTGGAAATTGGGTGGAGTTGATTACATGTATCCTGCCTCTGGGGCTGATTCTCTACCACCAATCAAAATACTGCCTGCCCTAGAAAAATATGATCCACCGGAGAAAACTGGTGGAGGGGGGAGATATAAACCTACAGAAAAATGGTTAGTCGGTCACTTTATTTATTAAGAAAATGTAATATAATTAATTGCTATGGGCATGATATTGATAACAGGAAACCCCACATTTATAGTTAATACAAACACTGTCTTACAGTGAACTTCTATAACACTTTATCAGAATTGATTTCTACAGCTGAAGTCATGTTTTTAAAAGGAGTTTATTACAGTTCAGTGCAAAAACTGTTTTTATGTGGCACAAATTAATGGGGCATGTTCAGAGTATGATGCCATTTAGCTATGTCACAAATTATTATATTGGATTACACTGCCATATTTAAAGCCATGTTTACTCTTTCATGCATTGTATTTGCAGGCAGTGCATCAGATTAGATAGGTGTTGTTTTTGTTCAATCAGTGGATATTTTCAAGAAGTGCCTAGACATGATATTTAATTAAATTTTCGTGACCCTCAACCAATGCAGTTAACCTTTGCTGAACATGGTGTCACTTGTTGTAGATGAATGGATCTGTTATAATAACCTGTGTATACTATGATGATTCAGTTGCACCAGCTAACATACTTTCAGGTCAACTGATATGTGGGGGCTGGGTTGTCTGATATGGGAAGTATTTAATGGACATCTGCCAAAAACATCATCTCTGAAAACACTAGGAAAGGTGAGTTTCGGTTTATTCAGCATTATGATAGCAACATTGCTAAGTAAATAGAATAGCATATATGCAAGCTTATACATGATCTAATTTAACACTAATGATATAATATCTGTATTTTAATCCAAACCAAACATTTTAACCAAATACTCTCTTACCTTTCAGATTCCAAAAAGTCTGGTGCCACATTATTGTGAGCTTGTTGGCGCAAATCCCAGATCTCGTCCAAACCCTTCCAAATTCCTGGAGAGGTGCCGAGGTCCTTCTGGTTTCATGAGTAATAAATTTCTTCAGACCATGCTCTTTTTAGAAGAAATTCAGGTAGTTTTCAGTTATATGGAAATATTTGGTTTTAAGCGTATTTTCACTGTATCTTTCAAAATATGGACTCGCTTCATCATGTTTTGTATTACAGATAAAAGAGGCAACAGAGAAGACTCATTTTTTTAATAGTCTTGCCCCAGTGTTGGATTCATTTCCAGAAAGTTTCTGTAAATACAAGATCCTGCCACAGTTAATTAATGCCTTTGAATATGGTAATGCTGGATCAGCAGTTTTGCAGCCTCTGTTTAAGGTGTGTATATTTTATGTTAAAAATATGATTATACATTTTTTAAGCTTTTTAAAGTATAACAATGTATGTAAACACCACATACACAGTGTTATATTTGATTTTATGGAACAGAAACTATTGTCACTAGCTAATATATATTATATATATATATATATATATATATATATGTTTATCAATAAGAGGGGGGAAAGGGTCCTTCAGCCAATTTATCTTATTCACAAGAAACATCTACAAATATTTGGTGGAACTTATTCATGATAAAAGCAGAAGTGTAGTGGACCATAAAAGGAGATATTTAAATCAATGTTTTTTACAGAGTAAAGAAATCCTATTTTACAGAATGTTGCCACTAGTACAATTATATCACAACAGTGGATATCATGCCACATATTTGTACCACAGACAATGCAAAAACCTATTTAAAAAATGGTCACATGATCAGTGTGCATGTCATGTTGACTTTTGCTGGGTATATGGTAGGGCTGGCATCTTTCTTCAAAATCAGTTTCTTTGCCAATCCCATATCATATTGCATTTTGCTGTGATATTTGTCACAAACAAAATTTTACTACATATGTATGGTAAGCTAGTCAGGCACCATTTGTTTTGTGTTTGTTGGATAAGATGCACCTAAGCTGCCCTCAGTTTGTTTTGAAGATGGTGGGGGAAATACATGAAAGAAAAACTTAATTAACTTTCCAATCTAATATTGCAGCATTTATGCACAACACTGCACCATCCCATATTTCACAATGATTCTATAATATATCTAAATATAATGGTTGTAGCACACAAACCCTGTTATTAACACTGATTTCATACAGTAAACAAACCAATTCCAGAAGCTTTATCAATGGACCCATTTTTGTGCACTGATGTCACCTACTTCACTAGAGTGCTGTGGTGCACCGGAGTCACCATTTAGAAAAATTATTGTGGATATTGTTTAAAAGTATGAAATGCTAAAATTAGCAAAGAATGAAAACAATATTGAAAAGGGAGGGAGGGAGTGAGTGTTCTTTGTTTTGTCTTGGGACTAGCCACAGTATGGATATATGACTGTGAGATGACTTCCTGAGCTAGATTTGAACTGTGGCCTAGAGGTTTGCAACACAGTACTGTCTAGGTATTGTAATATTTGTGCTATTAGAACATCCCTCTTCATCACACTGATCACTTTCTCACCCAGAACCTTGATGAAAATTTTCTTGGGGCAGAAAAGGTCTATTAGGTTATTTTATTAATGAATATGCACACTTCCTGTAGTCAAAACGTTATTTCTGTTATTACAGGTGGGCAAGTTATTAGATGCAGAAGAATACCAGAAAAAGATTGTACCGTGTGTTGTAAAACTATTCTCATCAACAGACAGAGCCACCAGAGTGAAATTATTACAGCAGGTACAGTAAAACCTGTCTTAAATGACAATCCTTTGGACCACTTTAGATGGCCATTAAAGACAGGTGGTCATTTAAGCCAGGATTTCATCTGGTGACTGATATGGAATAGTGTTTACTGGATTATGACACAAAAATAAATAAAACATAAGGGCAACGTACATGCATTATATTATTGTCAATACGTTTGAACTATAAATTATAATAAAATCAGATTCATCCATCAACAATATGTTCATTATACATTGTGTGTTTAGTGTTTGTTCATTTGAAAAATTGGCTGCCTTTCGATTGGTGAATGAAGGTCAGATTGAAGAATTGAACTGTGCATAAAATATACAGCCATTAAAAGATCATGGTCGCTTATAGCAAGTTAATTTCCATTAGAAAAGAACTACTTGGCCAAAACAGATGGCCATTTAAAATAAGACACTGGGGGTCATTTAATACAGATTTTTGTTTAATGGATGTTTATGGAGAAATGGGGGGACCACTTTTTGGTGGTTGTTTAATACAGTTAGTCTCTTAAGACAGATGGTCTGTTAAAAGTGAATAGCGCTCAGATCGCACCATCCTCACTAGTATACACCTTTGAATCAGATCACTTAGATACAGTGGTACTGTTCCACTCAGTACTTTAAATGTATGATACAGGATTTTCTACAGTGATCTGAAACATACAGGAAGCCAGTGCAACTGGAACAAAACTGGTGTTATATGTTCCCTTTTGCAAGTGCGTATCACCAGATGTGCAGCACAGTTCTGCACTCACTGTAGGTGGTTTGTCAGAGAGAGGGGGATATTATGTAACAATTCATTACCATACTCCAATCGAGAAAAAATAATGGGCTTGGACTAAAATCTTGTATGTCTCATCATTTAGCTACTTATGAATAAGTCCTATATTTTCTTATTTGATAATAACAGGACTTGAATACTGAATTCACCTGCTTCTCCATTATATTATCCAATATAAGCCCTAGATTTCTTACAGACATGGAAGAATTTATATAACTGGATCCTGCCTTAATGCAGATTCTCAGTTTTCTTCACATGTTGCTTGGGTGATAAAACATTGAATTCCATCTTATCCTTATTCAGCTTCAGCATGTTTTACATTTGCTTTGATGTTACAGATGGAGCAGTTTGCGGAACATCTTACGACAGATATTGTGAACACTAAAATATTTCCAAGTATATGTCAAGGATTTATGGATACCAACCCTGTGGTCAGAGAACACACTATAAAGGTTAGCAGTGATGGTAACTGTAGTTTGCTGGCATAATGCTGAATTGTCATAATGGAGACACCTCATCAATAATATATTATAATAAATGACCTTGTAACTGTTATTTAACATTTTAAACCATTTCAAGAAAATGTCTTACTATATTACGTATCAGTATGTTATCATGATTTAAAGTAAAAGGTTTTCTTTCTGATTAGTTATTTTCCTGGTTTACATACTGTTGTTAAATTATTGTTTTAATCTGTTATAGAGCATGTTATATTTGGCTCCCAAACTGAATTATAAGAACTTGAATGAAGAGCTGTTAAAACAGTTTGCAAGACTTCAGACTAAAGATGATCAGGTAATATCAGGTATAATCTATTCATTATGTCGATTATTTCCTGAGTCTCGGCTAAATTTAAGCAAAACACTAATGAGGTGTATCTGGATAAATGTCTTCGCTGATATTTGATATCTCTGTTGTTTACTCTCAGGGAGGAATCCGAACAAACACAACAATCTGTCTAGGTAAAATAGCTGGCCACTTGAATCCTCAGGTACAGTACTTAACAAAGTAGACTTACAGTTGTTTCAGTTTTCATATCATCATTAGGAATAGCTTTCCTTGTATTCCCCTACATGTGTTATTTTAATCTCATGTGTGTAGTGTTCTTTTTCCTTTTTAAAAGGAATATAACCATTAAGAAAAATGGTTCTGACTTTTTTGGCTGAAAGAATTATGGCTGCAAAAAGTACATAATTACAATTGTGGTAAAATCCAAGTTTGCTAAGGAAACATTTCTAACTTTCAACAACAGTTAGATTTTATATTTATGTGAGCTCTAACTATACACATGGTGTTTTTGTAGATGCGTCAGAAAGTGCTCTGTTCAGCATACTTGCGCGCCATGAAAGATCCTTTTCCACCTGCTAGACAGGCAGGAATTGTTGCCATGGCAGCAACACATAATTTCTTTACATTAAAAGAAAGTGCCACTCGTCTTCTTCCTGCACTGTGTATTGCAACATTAGACCCCGACAAAACAGTCAGAGACCAGGTGAGTGTCTAACGTATTCTTAATGATGTATGTGGAAGAACCTTTAATAAGTAATGAAAAAAAAATGAGTCATGGTTTTAAGCATGACGCTGTTTATTTTATCTGTAAAGTTAGTCAATCATATGCTTGCGAGCAGTATTTCACTATTGTTTAATTAGCATTAATTGGGTTAGTATATTGTCTTTGCAGGCATTTAAAGCAATTAAATGCTTTTTAGGAAAGCTTGAAAAGGCATCTGAAAATCCAGAAATAACTGAAGAACTAGGTAGGTAGTGCATAAAATTGATTGCATTATGTAGTGCGATGTTACTTTAGAAAGTATAGTTGCAGATATTTAATAATTGGAGAAAAAAATGTTCCATGTGCAATAGCTACTGTTAAACATTTTGTTTAATCCAGAAAAGGATGTGATGACAGGTGGAAGTGCAGCTAGTTCAGCTGCCAGCTGGGCTGGGTGGGCTGTATCATCAATCACGTCAAAGATATACAAAGGAAAGTCAAAACAGCCTTCTCCAACCAAGCCTGGTAAGTATAGCTAAAGTTACTGTTTGTAATATGATATAATTCTTCTCGTGACAATGACGCCATCTGCTAAAGTTGAATATTATAAAATAATGGCTTTAAGAAGAAGAAATCAGTCTTAGTGGAGGCTGTGAGGAAACACACAACAGCTATTTTATTATGTAACTCTCTTTGTAGCTATGGATTATTTACGTTACAACACAAAGTTACAGGATATTGTTTTCCTTTAGCCGTCTCAGCCTCTGATGCCAAAGTTCAGGTGAAGAACACCGAGGAACCAATGCCACATACGGAGACCAGAGAAGAACAGGCTCCATCATCAGTTGATGAGGAGGAGGAACAAGCTGGTGAAGAGTGGAATGAGAATGATGGATGGGAGGATGATGGAGATTGGGGCGACATGGAGGTGAATAGTCAGAGCCCGTAAAATATGTAATATCTGTAAATAGCTCGTTATAGAGATAATCAGATGTAGATACTAATGCCCTGGATTAGACTGCTGGTCTTGGTTGTAGCTAGCCTTTTATGTGTTTGTTTGTTATTATAATTTCAAAGAAACAACAGATGAATTTTGTGGTGACTGTGTCATCTAGTGAAATTCCATTTAGGTTTTAATGCCATAAATAATTTTTAGTTAAAGAAACTTTGTTATCCAGTAAAACCTCTGTAAATGGACCAAAGTGGTTGGTTTAGGGAGTTGGTCACTTAATAGAAACTTTAGTGACAGAAAATTTTTAGTTTTTTTGGACAAGAGTATGCTATTATATACATATACATGTATAATACAGCTACAATTGAAAAAAATTAGTACATGTTTAAAATGCCATTAGTATAAGTTATATAAACAGGCATTTCTGATTAACTTGTGTTGATTTCACATGGTTAAGCCCAAGCTAGTCACACAGGACGTACAGGATGATAAACATGGGCATTAGACGGAGCTAAATGGTCGAAGTATAGAGTTGGTTGAGTTATAGAAGAAAAATACAATGTTAAAGCATAGCAATAACTTAAGACTGAAAAAGTTGTCCATTTAGAGAGGTAGTCCAGTTACAGAGGTGGAGTTTTGACAGTATTTAAAATAATTGATGCTCCATGAAACTGTTACATGAAATGTAAATTGATCTGGTCTCATAAAAATTATGAATACATCTATTATTCCATCCTATTACACTGTATCATTGACCTGCAAACTGCAGTTTATCTCTGGATAATGTACTGCACATGTGTTTTGGAAATCATCTATTGTGGTGTAAAAAATATTTAAAATGTATAACACTAGGATTTTGTGATATGTTATTTCCACATTGAAAGATTTCAAAAAGCTGAGTGGATAATATAGGTTGTTATAACCTAATTACTTTTATAAATGCCCATTGTATATACTCATGATCCATACATACTTGCGCATAGAACGATGTCACCACGGATACTGGTTCAGCCAATCAGGACACAGCTGGTGATGGTTGGGAAGAAGACTGGGATAGTCTTGAAGACACAACATCTGAACCATTATCAGATAATAAACCAAAGGTGTGGTGCTAGTTGGATTTTTGGTGCATTTTATTTTCAGTATTTTCAGTTATCGAAATCATTCAGCTATTTTCTGTGATTTTTTAATATAAATTTAGTAGCATTTGTCCAAATAAAATACAGTTTTGTAGTGAATAAGAAATTACAATCTATAATTAATATGTTCACCAATATGTTAGGCTGAAGCAGTGGTTCAGGTAAAGAAAGATGCGTCACCATGGGGAACAGCTGATTTCACACCAGTTGATGACAAATCTGTTAATCCTACAAGCAACATTAACTGGGGACAAGGTAGAGAAGATGACTTCTTCTCTAACATGATAACTGGAGAGAAAAAGGTAACCTAAAAAATTAACAGGTACAAAGAGAAAGTAACTTCCTCTGTTGAAAGCTTTTGATTGTTTATCAAAAATACAACTGTAAATATTTAAATGATTAAAGACATGAATTTTATGTATATGATTTAACAACATGCTCAAATGACTTTCTGACATGTCTTTAATGGTGTGTATTTTTATATATGTACATGCATATATGTTTTATAGAAAGGGAAGTCACGATCTTCAAACATCAGCAGCATATCGTCAATAGAAAAAAACAAGCCCTTAATGTTTGGAGCTACATCAAAAGAAGACATCATATCAAGATCATCATCTGGTTATACTGCAACTAAATCATCCACGCATTTAAATGCTAAAAAGTCTTCATCAACAGATGATTGGGATACTTTAGGCTGGGGAGATGATGAAGGATGGAAGGGTAATTCTAGTCATGGTAAGAA
This sequence comes from Paralvinella palmiformis, assembly GCA_025642065.1. Lineage (NCBI taxonomy): Eukaryota > Metazoa > Annelida > Polychaeta > Terebellida > Alvinellidae > Paralvinella > Paralvinella palmiformis. The sequence goes on along the minus strand of JAODUP010000670.1, from coordinate 69,156 downwards.
TTGGTAGTAATCAGGAATAAAAGAATGTACACAGATAACTCAATGGTATATGAGATACTGAGGAACTCAGGACCTGCATTTATGTTCAGGGAAATGGTGTCCAATATCAGAGTGCTTGAGCACATTGATCACTATGTGCTATACAATAATTTATCAGAACTAGTGGTATTAGAAATAATGGGAATATATTTATTATCATAAGAATCACATTTACGCCTGTTTTTCTTAATTTTATTTAAAAGAATGTAGTTGGATATTGGTCATATTCTTGTAATTTATGGATTAGATATTGCGAATGAAGAACTTCAGGCTATCATATTAACATGTCTGTACAAATTAGTGGTTTCTGTATTAGGTGCCAGTAATGTTCAAGTTTCACGCGAGCAACAGAAAATGCAAAGGCAACGAGAACTCGAAGAAAAGCGAGCAACCAGACATGCTACAGGGGCCTTGAGATTGGGAGCCAGAAGACTACATAACAACTGATGTACTTAAAAACAATTGATTTCCAATTGAAAATAATGTCTTTCATAAACCAAAGATAAACTTTTGAGATGCTCTGTTTTTAGAATTGTCTTATAATTTAACGAACTCCACTTCCAGCTCATTTATTTTATTTCTCATTATAGTCTGCCAAGTGGAAGACTAAACATATAATAATTGAAGATGTATTATGATGACATCAACAAGTTAGGGATAAATATACTGAACCACACAAAAAAATGTATTTTCAAAGCCCGACTAAAATAAATTGGGCATGGGATATTGTATATATATATGGTTACTCAGTAAATCAATTATTAGATATAGTGAAGATAGTAGAAATGTCCAGTCATGGTTCACTAAACACTTAAGTAAACAGGACATACTTTGGCACCTGATTTAGTGCTAGTCTATATTCTATGCACTACACAGTTAGATCAAATCAACAGACAGAAACTGCAGCACTGTCATTTTCTATTCATTTCCCATCTTTCTGAATGTTCTTAATCACTCTATTAAAATGTGCCATTTATTTTTAATAACATCTCTATTGACCTGTTACTTGAATTTTCTCTTAACATCAAAAAGAATTATCCTCATTTTGTGAGATCACAATAAGTTTAATATTGTGGTTTGTTTTAACTAGTACCAGTATCACAGCTTGTTTGTTATGAATCTTTCATCGTTGTAACACATTCCATGTTTCGTCATGTGCTAAGATATTTTTGTATCTTACTGAGGTCATGGTCACAGTTTTTACACCCTGCATTGTCTGTATTTTCATACAACTAGACCAAAGTCATGAACCTAGTTTAACAGTTTCCTCTCATTAGTTCAAAAATAGTTTATCATACATAAATTAAGTTTAAAAGTTCACATTGATGATTGGGTTTTTCTGCAGCATTATGTAATAATTTTCTTTGTATGCTTTCATTAAGCTCAATTTAAGCCAAAATCTGCAACATATAATTGTCAGTAGTGATGAAAGATTATTTTAGTATTCGTCTTCCTATACTAACCAAATGTATTGTATGTCAAATGAATTGTTCTGTACAATGTGTGGGTTCAGGATTTGACTGAATGATAAATATTTATGTAGCTCTTAGTTCGATGAGAGCCACACACTGACAAGACATCATATAATACATAATCCAGTATTTGAGGTAACACATGCACCCGTTTTTTCTGCATGGTAGGCAAATAAACACACATATATATGTGTGTGTGTGTACAGGTTGTGAGGGCAATCTCTATTAGCAGCTACATAATGTAATGAATGAAGAATTAATCGTTTCTTGCAGATGTCACTGCTCATCTTCTGTGGTGGAATAGAATTATTATTCTCATTTTAAATGCATTTTTTGGGAGATAACTTTATGTAAATAGTTGTAGCATTATGTGATATCTTTGTTTAACACCAAATATTATTTATATTTTGCCCTTTTTTGGTTGTCAGTGGTAATGGCCATTTTCCTAGTAACATGTTAACTGACTAGTCATTATTCCATTCTAAATGATGTAGTGAAAAGGTAATCTTTAAACCCAGAAGTGAAAAAATAAATAAATGCAGTTATACTGATTTATGTCACTTATCCATTGCTGCCTATATATGAAATAGACCTTGTTTTATGAAATGTATTATTTTTCTGACAGAAGCATTTACATGTTTAATGATGTGAATGGATATATATATATATATCAAGATGGCATAGAACTGTACAATTCAACCTCTTGAGTTCAGTGTAAAGGTTATTATTGTGTAAATAAACTCACATTCAAAGCATACCAGCTGTCTTAAAACAGTTCACAAAACACAAAAAGAATCATGTACCTTTGTATATCAGTTTAAAGAATCAAGTACAGAACAGTTGATTAACATATGCACAACAGTGTCCAAAAACAGTTCTAAACCTTTGTCAAAATATAAACATATTAAAATATGTAACTTAAAAGTTATTCTTTTCTCTAGAACTTTCAACACAGCAATTAGGCACACCAGGTAAATTAAAACACTGTGTTCACTCAGTCTCATCCTGTGTTTTTTCAGCTTCTTTATATTCTTGAATCAATGCATTTAACTCTTGTTTTGCATGTGCCATCACATGACTAACATCCTCATGAAAGAATACATTACTATTTGGCTGCTGCTTGTAAACCTTTCTTCCTGGCTTTAAACTTGAAAGCTCACTGTTGATAACTTCTAATTCTTTTATCCTCATACCATTACCACTCTCTGAATATGACTGATTCTTTGGTGTCTGTTTAGCTGCCATGGTTCTGCTATACAAAACATAAGGTTACTGATAAGAGAGCTAAAGCACATATACACACACATTGATTTTATTTATTCCAAATCATATACATACAACTTACAAGTCAACAATTATTGTAGATGTCACGGTATAATGTCAATTATCACAAATAATATGCTAAAAATAGCAAGTAAATGCTAAGAATAAAATAAAACAATTCTATAGTGAACCACACACACTCTCTGGTGAAATTTGTATAAACTGTGCTATTACAAAAATGGTATGGGTCAATTTTAGTTGTCTTTCAAATAGGTGGTCTAAAATAGATATAGTCATAAGGACAGGATTTACTGTAAAATTTTATCATGAACAGATGAGCTGATTTCAGGACAAAATAGTTTATCCCAAATGGTTAAATCCAATTAAATCTATCATAAACATAATTGAATCAACTATATAGATTATCTAGTTGTTTGTAAATATTTCTTATGGCAACCCTCTCTTCATAAGTGGGCTTAAATATACATAAATGCAAGATAAAAATCCTCATGGTAAATGCAGTCAGCAAACTGGAAGGAAATAAAATTGATGAGATAGAGACCTTCACGTATCTGGGTAGTATCATTGATAAACATGGTGGTACAGATGTGGATATTAAGGCGAGGATTGGCAAGGCTAGAGGAGCATTTATACACCTCAAGAACATCTGGAGCTCCAAAGTGTTGTCATCACACACACACAGATATGCCTGTTTAACTCCAACGTGAAGTCTGTATTACTGTATGGAGCAGAGAATTGGAGGACAACTAACACCACCACCAAGAAATTATACTTTTATTAATAACTGTCTGAGAAGAATCCTTCAGATTCACTGGCCAAATACCATCTGTAACAGCAACTTGTGGGAGAAAACACACCAATGGAATGCTAGAGATCAGATCAGAAGGAGATGGATTGGTCACACACTCCCGAAACCAGCATCAACTATAACCAGGCAGGCCCTAACAGGGAACACTGAAGGAAAGAGAACTACCAAGAAATACATGGAGAAGGGATCTCCCAACAGACATACAGAGGACAGGTTACAGCTGGAGGGAGCTGGAAGAGAAAGCCTAAGAGTAGGACAGTAGTCTTTGGAAGACTGTTGTCAATGATATATGTCCCAGGAGGGACAAAGGGTGAAGAAACACATCTGTTTTAATTAAATTACAACAACAGGCCAGCTAATTCTATCATTATAATCTGACATCTGCATTATAATAATACAGATGTCAAATGTGTTTGTTAAAACTAATTATAACTTTCAACGATCAAGAAAGTAATATTAAAATGTTTAAGCTTAGTTGGTTAATCTGAGCTAGTCATGACTCAGGTACTTCCAATTCAGCATTTCAGGTGACATTATTATTCTGAAAGTTAGATTTTGTTGTTGTTTAATAAAATATATCTATTGACTATTCCACATCTTTTATTTTTAAATTTGTTGTATCAGATATACAGAAAAGAGGCAAAGCCTGTTAAACTTCTGACCTTGTTTTATGCTCTAATCTAAATCACGGTATCCTGTATTGCTCTGTATGCCAAAATATATCAAGACTTAATTTAAATCCATTCTGGGTGCTGCTGACGACTGCTTCTCCTGGTAGTGAGTTCCAGTCATCGACAACCGTTTGGCTGAAAAACTTGCTTCTCAGCTCATGTCTGGAGTGCTGCTTTATCAGATTCTGACTATGGCCTCTTGTCAGTGAAGATCCTGATCTGTTGAAAAATAGCTCTGGGTCGACACGATCAATCCCGGCTATGATCTTATATATCTGTATCATGTCACCACTTCTGCATCCGTAGTTCAGGGATGAGAGCTTCAAGATCCTAAGATGGTAAATGACTGAGATTCTGTATAAGCTTTATTGCTCTTCTCTGAACTTTTTCCACCTCTACACTATCCATCTTGAAATGTTGTGACCATACGACATTCCCATACCCAAGGTGGGGGCCTGACCAGTGTGGTGAATAGCCTGGGAACAGTTATTTCATCGAGGCATGTAAATCACTAAATGTAGCTCTTATGAGCCCATCATTGAAGATTTCTTAACAACAGCTGCTACATGTTTATGAACCTTGAGCTCTTCATCTATGATCACACCCGAGATCCTTTTCATTAATGTTTTTTGTTAAGTGTGGGGGGGGGGTGCATTATATAAGCAATGCTTCAAATATCCTCCTTTTCAACATTCTGTGTGTTTACTTTCATTAAAGTGATGTATTACAAATGTTGAAATAAACAATTTGAATTGAATATATGTGAAATTATGTTTTAAACACACGACTGTTCACATCATAATCAGTAGATCTAGCAGCCACCAGGTAATCATAAATCACATAATCATGATATTGAATGCGTGTTTGGCTTTTTACTCTTACCATGTCCTCTACGTTTAAGGTCCATTAATGCTAAACTCTCTAAACTAGATCTAAAGAGTGAAGTATAATGCTTTTGTAGATCTAATACTAATACTTTTATACTAGTAATACTCAGTAATAGTCTAGATCTAGACTTCTAGATCCAGTCTTAAGATTAAGTCTAGCATACAAAAATAATTCACATTGATTGATTGATTGATTGGTTCAAGCGTATATTTTAATATTGGTATAATATTATTATATTTTAATCATAAATGAATGTAGATCTAATATTATTATAATAATAATTATATTTACCCGTTTTCCGAAGATGAAACATATATATATTTGCGATGCCGATGGCGAATTAAAACAGAAGTTTAATACGCACTAGAGGGTCTACTAGACTTCTATCATTTCACTTTTCTTGGCGACCTGCCGATTCTAGCGGGACATACTAAAAGCAAAGACCGTTTGTATATTTAAGCTCTCTGCTAAAAGTCGGACGGTGTATCTATATGTGTATCTGTGTTTGTCGAACTCGGCCGCGTAGTGGATTCGACCGTCTAGAATAAAACAGGGGGCAGCACCAGGTTCAGATCCAAGCCCGGTGCTGCCACCTGTTAATCTCAGCACGAGTCACTTCAATCTCAAAGAACACACCACACACACACACATATATATATATATATATATATACGCATTATCTGTTAATATGTCGAGTCAATCGTTGGAGTAGTTATAAAAGCAATGGGGTAGTTTCTACATAGCAATTAACACTCCCTGGAGTAATTACCAGTTTATAAAAAACTTAATTTGTTAATATCAAGTTAAATTAGACCAGATTGCAACTTCATAATATTTATAATCTTCATATATTTCACCTGTTTTATATCTGTGTTTGCGCGTATATATATGGGTGTGTAGTTGTATTTTAATGTGTTTTCTCCGGTAACGGAAGGTGAATAAAATAAATGAATATTGTTGAATTCATTGGATATTATTCCTATTTTTTCTATCATACATAACCAACAAAATAAACACTCGCTTTTATTTTCAAATACATTCCATAACCTGTCAAATCAGAGATCTATCGTATCGGCAAAGACTTTATATTTAAGCTCTCTGGTATTGGCGTGCATAAATCAAGTGCTGCCATCTGATGAATAGTGGTGTAAACCATTGGAAAACTAGTGGGTCATCGGGAGAAATTGAGTCCGAGATTTTGAATGCTCACAAAATGGTAAATACCAATTATATTGTTCTAATATGTTATGCATATGCGGGCTTTACATCCATTGATTATATACAAATTTTGAAACACTGAATTCCCCCCCAATACCCTAAAAAATAGCTTGGTCCGAGACTGTGTATGTGGGTCCGAGCCAGTCCGAATTTTGGTATGATCCGGTTCTAGCTTCTGGAAGTAAACAATTCACTCTTTCTGTGCTATTTTTGGGTGAGTCGTAATCCTATTTCAGCACAGATATTTTCTTTGATCAGGTGTGTTGCTTGATGTTATAACAGATCAAAAGGTATACGTTCCCTATCACGTGTTGTCAGACATTTTGCTAGTTTTATGTAAAAACGAATATATCTACAGTTGATCACGTTGTCAAGGATGAAGATTGATTGATGGTAGACTAAATTAAATGGGCCGTCGGTGTCAACAGTCAAAGACAAGCCTCACAAGGTCTGATGTTGAATTCATAAAATTGTGGTGTAGATAGATGGTATAGATCTATACCACAACTGGCACAAGGATCTATCCTATTCCTAGACCCCTTTTGGGCCTTGGTATATTTAAAGGGCTAGTCATAGTCCACCTTCATTTGATATTTTCAGGACTAATACTGTATTATTCCTGAAAATATTAAATACAGCTATACTCACAAATATCATTAAATAATGTCAAGATGTGTAAACGATCACCCATATATTAAATAATCCAGTTCAAAGTGCTGATTAATCAACTTTTAATGGCCTATGTCATGGGCACCACCATTTTGAAGCTAAACAGAGACCGGAAGCTCCTGAATGCTGACGTCACTTCAGCGTATCCAGTTGACCTGAAGTCTGTAGAGCCCATACAAAAGCATGTAAACAAGTATGAGCAAAGAATTATTCCAGAACTAAAGGGCATTATCTTGTTAAAATTACGGTATGAATGACATACAACCTTACAAGTTTGAGCCAGAAGGAATCTGAGAAGAGGAAGATGATTCAAAATGGCTCAGAAATTAACGCTCAAGAGAAACTATTATCTGCGTCAGTAATTGCGGGCCTCCAGTAATTTGGATTATTTCCCTATATCTATGATATCAGGTGTATTTTGTAATTTGGAGTATTTCCCTATATCTATGATATCAGGTGTATTTCGTGATTATTATTGTGGAATTTTTGGTTACTGTGCTAAGCATTACATATTTTAAAAATATTTTCTGAGGGTGGACTGTCCCTTTAATAGACTCATGTCGTTCTTGGCTATGTCGATCTCGGCCCACCTTTTCAGTTGTTAAAGTGGTACTCCTAATCCTATGTATTCTTATGTAAAATGAAATGGCCAGCCTAATTAAATATATTTGTGTTTGTGTACAAAAATTAAATGTTACATGATTGTCTACGTGCTTTTACACTATCTAATTATATGAGATCACCGACCCCAACACCACATAGCCAAATACAGCGATGGTCCTCGACTTTGAGAATGCTACGTAGACAATGGTGGAGGGCAGCCTGCATAGTGTTTCCAACTGTGGAGTTGAAGGGGTGCGTCTTCCATTTCATGCAAACAAAAAAGTGATCCTGGTTCAAACAGGGCTAAAAATTAAGCGCGATTTTGAAAGCAGCATAATTAGAGTTAATATATGTTAATGACATATCCAAATACACAAATGCTCATATATTGTCATTTGCTGACAACATTTATAGTCTAGATAGATAGACTAGATAGATTTATTCATTTAACATAACAATTATACAAGAAATTACAAACCAAAAACATTTATAATTGATCTACAGTGTGAAAAGAGGGACAAGGATAGCTATTGCTGTCTTCCTCCTGGCTCCCCTCCTCAATTTTTTAAAATTTATTTCACAGTGGAGATTGTCTGAAAGTGAAACCAGAGTGGATGACTGACTCAGAGAGGAGACGACCAAATATTAAATCGCTGTTACTAGTGTTAGTGTTACAATAAAATAACCAGACCAACAGAAAAGAGAGAGTTTAGAGTTAAACCTTAGTTTTGAGTAAAGTTCATCATAAATACCAAGACAATATAAGAGGATTTAAATTTTTTACAATCTTAATTTGTAGTGAGTGTTAACACACCATACATTACTTGCATAGTCAGACATTTCAGCTTTAAGCTGCCTTTTCAGCTTAGATTGAGAAATGAATGCATTATGAGTACATCTCCATTTGTATTTGAAACCCATTTGTTTTTAAAACCTATTTGTATATGCTTTGCATGTTTGGGAATCAATAAATATTGTTTAAACTAACTCCATTTGTTCCATATTTTGGGAAAGTCAGATAAAGGTAATTTTCTAGCAAAAGTGGGGTCACACCATTGAATATATAGCTGATGTGATAGACTGGTTGTGAGTCTACTCTGGATCTCATGATTAAAACAAAAATTCTTATCAAAAGAATAAGGTAATTTGTTCTGCCTATATTTATTCATAAAAAGTGTTATTTCATATTCAAATTAATCCTTACTTTTCAAAATCTCAAGTTTTCTAAATAGTGTTTCAGTATGGCTGTTATACTGTATTTTACATATGGTTCTAATTCCTCATTTTTGCAATACAACAGTACAGTTAAAAATAGATTGTTTCCCATTTCCCCATGGAAATATGCCACAGTTAGCTTAACCTTAGGCTTAAGTTTTTGTCTATTTTAATATAATTTTCTTTTCAAAAATTAAACTTCTTCAATCATACCATAAAACTGTTTTAGCTTTTTTTTATATTTCAGGATATCTCTGTATCAATAGCTTGTTGATGTCACACATGAAATCCAGATTATCTCTGTTATGGTACATAGACTAATACATCAAATTAATTTTCCTTTCATCATAGTAGTATATATATATATATATACACTATCAATTTGAAGTACATGAATAACAGTATATTGGAAAACCTATTCATACAGTACAATAATAAGAAAATTCAGATGTTCTCCAGATCTTATTCAGATGTTGTGTATATACTTCGACAGACAATAAAATTATCCTTCTTCCCACCCTCCCATTTCTGCCTTTTGATTTTATCCAGTTTAGTTATTTTCAAGTCATAGAAATTAACAATGTGTAACTCCTAATTCACAGGAGAGCAATAATTGTGGAAGATATCTTATGAAGGACTAAAAGCATTGGCACAGCATGGTCAGCCACACATCTATATGTACATCAGCACCAGTATAAGTAAAGGACAGTGTCATTTTAATCATTCCTTTGCTTACTTATTGAATTAGCCCCACCTAGGCTGCAGAATCAAATTAACCAGCAACATCAATAAATCACAGAACAACTTAAATGGCTTGGCCCGCCTGTAAATAAATTAGTACATGATTACTATAGTGTGATAGTGTCAGATTGTTACTACAAATAGCTACTGGATTTTGTTAAGTGGTACATTTACATTTTTATTGTAACATACAAGCACACACACACACACATATATATATATATATATATACAGACACACACATATATATATATATATATATATACCGGTTTATGTGTTATAAATAATGGCATCTTATCATATTGTGTGTTGTCAATAATGGCATCTTAAATCATACCATTCTAACCTAATCTACCTATCGATTAAACAAGTCAGACTGGTGTTTAACCCATGGGGCTGGCCTAAAACAGTTTGATCTAGCATAAAGTCCAACCCTGACTGATATGAATTCATTTAGTTCAGCGTAATCATACAGCATTATACCTACCTAGTTACAAGTTGGACCATTGAGTAAAAATTATGCAAATGTCAGATCGGGGCAAAGGCCCAAAAGTTCATTATAATTCTTCTTCTGCCAATAAGTTATAGGATTATGTAAAAACATCATGTAATGGATGATACTTCGCATCAGACTTAAATTAAATAAGACAGCAGCACTAACTAAGGACATCTACCCACTCTAAAGCATTATAACCCAGTGATGTTTCTCTTCTATTATATTGTCGGATTAAAATTTGGACGGAAATAACTGAACACTGCAACAAAAGATGAACAAATTAAAATAATTTTTTTACGCTCCAGTATCAATAAAGGTTCTAGTTTGGTGTAGTGTTCTTCAGATCAGGTTTGGCCACATGTGTCAAGTTATTTGGATCAGAGACCGGATCTTGATCATCAGAGAAGTGATTACTGCTGGTGGATGACCATTTTGGATTGTTCTGATTTCAGTTTCTAACCATTTTGACTAGGAACCTTACATTTCGCTGTTCAATCAATGATTAAAGGTTAGATGGATTTATAGATTTTTATATATGTACAAAAACATAAAATGTGGTCAATTTCAGCAGCCAGATTTAGTGCATATCTATAATTGTGCAATAGATCATAATTTAAAAAAAATATTATGTTCTTTCCAATATAATACAGTGGTACATGTACATTAACATTTGATCACCTGTACAATCATTCAAAATATTATCACAGCCAAAGTCCATAAAAAGCTCCAGTAAAAATAAATGAAAGATGAAAATGGAATATATACAATAACCTAGATAATAAACCTAACCTAAAATAGATAATAGTGTTTGTTTGTGTGTGTGTGCGTGTCAAATATCAAAATGATTGGTAAAATGTCTAGATTAGTAAGTGGTGAAATGTCTTGTTTTAGTTGTCACAGTTTCCACTGTGGTAATTTCTATGTTGTATAACCTAAAACATTGATGTCTGGGCAATTGTCAGCAAGCATAAAGCAAATTGTTTTTACATTTATGGTCTCTTTTACTTTGCAATACCAATGGTGTTTATGGAACATGACCTAAATAGTTTAGTTGAACTGTTCAGTCAAAGCCACTTATGTTATTAAAAAAAACATATCTGTAAATTAAATGATAGTAAATTTAAATTGTTTCCTTTTAATCCCTTTCAAAAATCCCAATTACAGGTAGATCTAAATTGCAAATTTAACCACCATTATTATGAATTGGCCTGTACATCTGCATTTGTTCTTTTCACAAACCACATATCACCTAACTAATACAAAATCACAGTTGTGTACTGATGTATATATCACACAATTTCCATGCCATAATTTTTGCTACATTTTAATTGTTTTGGTGTGTTATGTTTTAAACATCATGATTATGGGAATACTTAATCCATTCTAAATAATATCAGGCTCTTTTAAATTAGTAATCATTTAGAAGATTATCCAGCCAATATACAATTGGTATACCGGTATATCAGACGTGTAAAAGAAACCAAAAAAGAACTGTTCTGTGTTTTTCAGCATACCACCATGTAAAAGATCAGCTCCATTTAAAATTCATCACACCAAGTGTTTGATGTGGTTATGCCAGATGAAATAGAGCATGGCTGCCTCAAAGGTCTACCATTACATGATCATCCAGAATGGCTGGAACCATGTGCTGATGTGTTAAATGAAGAATGGCCAAGAAGTAAAACAGCCAGGTAGACTGCAAGTAATTCTTCATGTTAGTCAAGTAGATGGAATGTTTAGTGTCTGAATTTAAGCATTCTCTCTTAAAATTTGGGGTACAAACTCCTGGCTGTCACCTATTGGGCACATCCACCTGGTGTTTATTTCTTGTGATGTTATTTTTGCTGGTGATACCATTTCTCTCAAAACATAATCTTCATGAAAATGTAAATTCTTGTGGTTTATGAATGCATTATAATGAGATTGTCTTTTTGCAGTTACCGGTAGATGGCCTTTTTAGCCCTCTTGTTCATGATTATATAAAATTATGGTAATAAATATTTAATGCTAACGAAAGATATCAAATATAATATATATTATCATAAATGTTTTAACTTCAATACACGATTTCAGGCTTCACATGCTAGAGAAATCTAATACGAGTCTTCCATACTGCATGGTGTTACTTAAACAAGGAAGTTCTGATCAGTGGGAATTGATTGGCCACAGCAGGCTTTGTGTGGTACATGGTCAACCTAAGGCCTGCTTTGTAGAATCAGGTATCTGAAAATTACTGGCTTAATTTACTGAACAATTACCATTATGCTTATTGCTAATATTGTTGATCAGTGTTGAAATAGAAAGATTTAGCTACAAAAATGTGCTCTTCATTTATTTCAAACACCCATTTTTTATTTATTTCAGTGGTAATTGGGAGATCAAAAAGGGGGCAAGGATTTGGTCGTAAGTTAATGGAAATTACCGAACAACATGCTCTGAGGTATTGAAATAAAATTTATTTAATTTCTGATCAGTAATACTCTGTCTTAGTAATTTTTTTTAAATGAAGCAAAAAAAAATTAATAAAGAATTCTATTTTTAAGACATTCACTCAAGACATTTTCACTAGTAATGTTAATGTGCGTATTTTTTATTTGGCACAATATTTTGTTGTCTTGAGAATATATCTACTTGTACAGCATTTATTCATGCTATGAAATGAGGTAAATAAAATTGACCCACCTTTTTATTTGCTGGTATGCAAGGGATTAATATCAACATATGAAAGAAATGGCCAAGATATGAATGAAGGGACCGGTGCTTTTCCATGTTTTTAATTTTATTTCATGATGGTATGACTCTAATTACTGGATTGTTTCAGGCTTGGCTATACTACATTATACTTAACAACGCATGACAAGCAGCTTTTCTATGAACATGTTGGCTACAGTTATTGTAAGCCAGTGATTAGTTTAGGCTCGGCTTCAAAACTACTGTCTTCTGTAATGGTAGGTAAAATGAGGGGTGAAGATTACTCATAGCTGAAAAGAAAATCACATCAAGATTTTGCTGCCATCCTGTATTCTTAAAATATATGACTTGATTATTATTTGTCATTTATTTGTAACTTGGCATATCATCTGTAAAACGAATTCTAATAGTTCAGCTTGTTGCAAGCATTTTGTAAGGACACATAGAATTAATTAGAGTCCAGCCTCTGATTGTGTCTTTATATTTATATCAATGATAGCTATCATATTGTTCTTCTTTTTTAGTTTGACAGGTTGTTTGGTAAATCATCGGATGAGACTTCTTTATCAGTAACGGTCCAAAAGCCAATCAGTGGAGGTGTCGTCATTTCTGAAATGCTGATGCAGAATGATCCGGGAACAATAAATCGCGCCATCAGTGATCCAGTAGCACACGAGTGCACATTACCAACACATACTGTGACTGTTGTACCACCACTACCACCACCACCACCTCCACCACTACCATCACCATGTAGACCTCGGGAACCTTCACAGCTCAGTCGATCCTCATGTCATTTGCCTAAATTAGAACCTGTGAGGATGAATCCTAACAAAGTGTTTTGGATGACGAAATTTTTGAAGTAAACATAAACGGAATGAGTCTCAGAATGACTTACGATATTATTTAGTCATTTGTTTACATTGGTGCTATGCTGTTTACATATAAATATTTTTTACCTGAAAAACTCCTATTTGTGTTTAAACAAATTGTTTATTTTAACATGTTGTGACACTTTTTAAATCACACTTTTTCACTTTACTGGTCCAGTTCTTTGTGAAATACATTTTGTGGAGTAATTAAAAGAATATGCAGCTGTTATTAATACTGTATAATTATAATCTGTTTTAAAATACCAATGACAATAAGGAAGAAAAAAGGCTAAACTGTTAATAAACTTTAAACAGGATAATCTAAATGTAATTATAAGCTTAAAGGATTTAGGTATGTAGTTTAATATTATTGGGAGATGCACAGACTAAATACAAGAACAAAACAACTTGGATGAATTTGGGCAGTAGAAAGATCACAAAAGGTGTGTAACTTTAAACATGGTTCACTATAATCTATATGAACCTCTAGACAAATTCAGTGGCCTGCATGATATAGTTAATTTAGCAGGAAACCTGCCTATAAATACTATAGTCACTCCAATGAAACAATTATTTTGTTAATTCTGACATAATATATTGACTATTCCTGTAATAAACTTGATGAGTCAGATGTTACACATGAGTCACTGGATCAAACTCGGATTACTATCACCATACAATGGGCTCCATCAGTATTGGGCCTTAAAAATTCTGCATTTGTTATAGTTTATTGTACAATTTCATGAATATTATCAACTACATTAGCATAATCTTAACATTAATAATAATAATTAACTAAACAGAGTTTCTTATAACGTGCTTTTTATAACCTTCTTTCTACAGAAACTGTCAATAACCATAACAAATCATTGGTTCAATTTAAAATGATCATGTAATAAAAGAACCAAAAACAATAATATGCATAACAATGTTCTTACTATAAATAAAATTATTTTAATAAAGAATTGTGCAAACCTAAATGCCTGTAGACACTCCTGAATCATGGCAGCTATACTGTGGATCAGTTGTGTACATCTAGCCTTGCCAGTGTTCTTGAAGTAGTCATGAAATGCATGTTCTAACTCTCTAACCTTTCTCCGAGGGTTTTTCTCGATTTTACATCACCCCGAACATTCTCAATGAGATTTAGATTCAGGCTTGTCATCCCTTTAACGTTGTCGTCCAGTCCGTGGGAAATCCTTGTATTCTCCAGTCAGCTGGTTGCCCGTTATGGCAACCTGAATTGCGAACATCACAAAATCAGAACTAGTCCAAGAACTTATGGTCTGGGTACTTAACAAATATTACATAATAATGGTACTTTAGTTTAACTGAGTACACTTTTAAACGAATTGTTTACAGATATATAATATGCAGAAGCAAATATCAGGATAAGTGATCCAAAAATGTGTAACATTACAGCATCCACTAAAATATGTATTTTGTTTTAAATTAAGCTCTGATAATAAAAGTGTGATTTGTTCCCTCGTGTGTATTGAGACATGCTGAACCTAACAGTGTCATCAGTTAACTGTAAAACGGTTCATATTTTAGGACCGAACACAGTATAATGGTGCATGGACCGTAAATATTTCCATATCTTCCCAACCAGTAGACGCGAATGTATGGTTGAAGAGACCTTGTGTATTTCTTCTGCAGAAAGAAATTGTCTCCAGTTGTATCGATACTGCACGCAGACAATTTCTTTCTGGTGTGATGTTGAAATAGAAGTGCCATCATTGCTGTCCATTAGCACAAGATGCAACCAATCCAACTGGGACCGTCATTACCATAAACCTCTTCAACTATGAGTCGCTGTGTAATGTGCTGCTGCCTGTTCTCATCTTCAATAGCAAACGTCACATCGGGCGTCGCCGCAGTGCAGAAGGTAGCTCATTGCGCTGCAAATCACCAGGCTAGAGTTCGAATCGCAGAGTTACCTGTGTTTTATTTGTATTGATTTAACATCATAGAGTTGTAACTAATAAACTTAAACGAGTGAGATGATGAAAACCAAATTATCAGGAATACAAGACATTCTCCTGATAAGCTATAAATGAAAAAAATAACGATTATCTTTTAAGTATCTGACCCAATTTGCCAAATGTTATCAGAACCGAACATAAACTCACTGGAATGATGGCTCAAAGGTTTTGGGGTACCTGTCGTAATTCTAAATTGTCACGATTCTTTTTTGTAAGAATGAATTACAAAAAAACGCCATATAAGCAATTATAAAACTCGAATTATATTCAATCTCATCCACGGCACCAGTTCGAGATAGATAATTCTACATGATGAGCAGACATACATCAATACATAATACTGAGCTGTTGTAATATTCATTTTCATTAACATGGCAGGGATTGTGTCAACCCTCAAATAGAAGAAGATATCCGCGAATTAATTTTGTTTGTATGGCAATATATCCTTATTTAATCATATATATATATATATATATATATATATAGGAGTTGGCTCTTACTAGTAAGAGTTATTCAACAGCACTGTGCAGCGATATCCAAATAAGATGTTTGTAAAACCCACTAAGAACTTTGAACGATCACACACACACACAAAAAGTCTTTCTGTCTTTATTGTGATGAGAACTAGTCGATCTTTAGCGCCTTCTCACATAACCTTTGTAATATGGAAATTGGATCGGACCTAGGTATTACCTTCGTTTATTTTTTTCTGTGTTGTTCGTGCTGAAATAAGATATATCAATGATCATGTTGATTAATACACTTGGTGACTTGTGAACAACATTTTGCTGACAGCCGCTTGGGAAGGAAGCCTCAAAAACGTAGATGTATTCTCGCTATATCTCGGAGGGATTGTTAATGGCACTTCGAACAAGCATGAACATCGTTAAAAAAAACACCACCCACTGCATTTTCAATATCATGATCAAAGCTGACGATGATGTGCCAGCCCTATTTACAGGCGTTAAAACGTGGCACATTTCCGAGGATAGGATGGATAAAATCTGTAGAATGAACACTCCCAACTCCATTAATTCGGACTGCGTATAACTGGAAAAGAACCATCAGTTTGAACCCGCTTGGTTTAAATTTTCCCCTCATTGTAGTCTATGGATTTTGCCCATGGTGAATATTACGTTGCTTTTTGCGTCAACAAATCCCCACAATAGGAGTTGTGCAATCAACTCTTGTTGTTTTAGTGCACATTAATTCACGCCTTGTGTAGTTTCTACTGGCATCGTTTCATGCAGAAGTGAAAATTCCTTTGGAACCTCTTCACAAGAGAACCGTTTGCCATCTTCTGGAGGAACATCTCTACAAGAACATTTTAATCATAATTTTGTTACATTTGTGAGGATGTAGCATTTGGTAGACATTCACAGTTAAGGCGGCGGCCATCCGGATTAGACCTACACCATATCTTATAATGTATATTTGATGTGTTTGAAATATTCACGATGCAACATTTTCTATCAAGTTAATACAAAATAATGCCGAACTGGTTCACAAATACGATAATTTTAATATTCCTTCACTTGTCGTATATAATATGCACTCATGCGAAGGTACGGAGGTACACAAACGTGTTTGAAAATAAGATATTACTTACACTTTGGGTTCTTTTAGTATTGTGCTTTCTTGGAATACAAACTGAACTGCTGAGCCTGTGCTCGATACCAAACTAAAACAGTAAGCACAACTCGGATTCATCTTTTTTTGGTGGGGCAATTACTCGACTGAAACCAACATTTCGTTCTATTTCCACCTCAGCACATACCGCCTTTAAAACGCCTGGAGTGTTATGGTGTTCAAAAGGTGTCCTGAGTAGATTTTGAATGCGCGTAATATTTCCAAAGGCACATCCATGTGACAAGCCATAAATGTGTTATTCAGGTGGCAGTTTCTTGTGAATTCTGTGTCTGAGAATGATAAGTAATTCTGAACTGATTTATTAGTTAAAGTGCCTCGAGATATAGATTTAATAACAAGAGATCAACCAGAATCATTTGTCTTTGGTGGATCAATATAGAGTATGAAGAATGCTGGCATTTATAATTATCTTGATGCTGGGTTACCGGCGTTTCAGAACGCCACTCCCCCTTGGCCTGAGTAATAATGGTACAGGTATTGATTAAGTTAATCACTTTCTATAATAATAATGGGCGACCTCTAGAGTTCAACTTATTCAGGAAAGTCCCTTTCCCATCTGTCAAGTCATCGTCTGGATCTTTTCTAGTTATACGTATGCAGTAAATATTCCAGATTTAAATGTTCTAATAGCTTAATGCAGCACTGTTGAAAATGTCACGGTAACGTGTCCCAGGTGTGACCGGGGACGAGGATAAACAGGTCAATCAATCATTCGCCACTAAATTATAGAAACAAGTTTAATGATTATCAGAAATATCTCCAATTTATATTCCGTTACATGATTTCCCTCTATCGTTACCCTCATTAATACAATAAAATGATTCATGAAGATCGTGTTCCGATATAAATGGCTGCAATTGGCCGCCTTGAACCGTCGACATTTATAGATTAAGTCATATTATTATAAATGACTTGTGTTGCAACAATTTACATTGGTTATCAAATTTTGAAATAATTGGAGCAATGGAGCATTTATTGTAGAGCGCATTACATGTTCTCATATCACCGTACTATCGCATTACTAATCCATTTTATGGACGAAAACTTTCTACATCATGCGAGTTCAGCCTGCGTCAGATTGTGTACTTTTTAAGTCTCAAATAATCCAATATCGAATTTTTAATATATCGACAAAATGCTTGCAACTTGATGTATACACACTAATTACTGCCCCAAATAACGTACGTGCGCAGGCTGGCATATACGAGAGGTTGAATTCAGAATTCGCGAGTATCCCCCCCCCACACACAAACACACATCACTTAAATAATATATATATATATATATATATATATATATATATATATATATATATATATATATATATATAATGGTAATAACCTAATTTGTCAGCGTTGAAGAGTATTAATTATAAAGAAAATCTGAAGGAAAAAAATTGATTTCATCTTGCCTAAGAGGCAGAATTGATCTATTTTTGGCAGCCCTGCTTCCTAAAACAGAGGGGTGGATGTATAACAGCTTACTCGAAATAAACTCCAATCAGAAGGTAACAAAAACAGTTTTTAGCATTGAGTAAGCAAGCTCTACGATAAATGAGGGAGAACTCGATCTCAACAGTCTCAACTCTGTCTGAGGATGGTCGCGGTTTAAGATTGTTGCTAACTATGTCATTAGATTCTGTTGCCCTTTCACGTTATACAACACAATGTCCGTTCGACCGATATTTTTATTCGCGCATTGCCTACTGGAGAAAGAAGATCTAGCTTCTTACGCTTGTTGGTATTTTGACACTTCCTTCTTTCTGTTGTTTTCCGCTGTTACTAATTAGAGTGGGCCAAGTTTGTTGGGCTTTTTTTGGTGAGGGAATTATTGGGCTGGAAATGATGAGTATGATAATATACCGGCAAGAGAGTGATAGATCTGAAAGATTTGTGAGATATTTTAGTTGTTTCAAACTGACACCGAGATTATCGCGTATGTCTCAGTTGACCATCGCTAAAATTACGGAGGAAGATTTTATATTTCTTCTCTCACGGCTGATGTTTCCTGTCAACAAACTGATCATGGCGTGGTTTCACGGGGGTGTTCAAGTATTTTTAAATATGTACTTAAATTGAAATATGACCAACCATGCAATAATAATAATAATAATAATAATAATAATAATAATAATAATAATAAGCAGATACCGTAGAATATTCATTTTTAGGTATATTCCTATATAATGTTAACAACTATTTTCGGATGTTTCGGGAAGTCGACTACCGCGTCCTATTTTTCCTTAAACACGATTGTACTCTTCGTTGCATTATACATTATATGACATTGCTTGTCCTTTGACATTATATCTTTCTGATATTCTGTATGACCAATCTCAGTATGACGAGACTGACGTGACTTCGCCTCTGATTGTACAGTAAAATTACTGTTTGATATACCTCCGTTAGTACATTGGTCATTCGTGTCAGCTTGCATTTCTTTTGTAAGTGAGATAATTTAAGGACACCGATGTCTAATAACAACAGATGTTAGACGAAAATATCAAAATCAATCCTATTTTGTCTGTCTAAAATTGTAACAATATTTCTGAAATGATCTAGCTATCGAAATGACCCTTCAATATATCGAATGAGATGTTGATAATAAGCGGAAACAATTCATCCATAATTCTTTCTATATTACTGCTGAAAGTTAAGCAGAAAATTCGAATTCAATAGTTTTTTTCTATATAATAAATACTCTTGAAAA
The DNA here is from genome assembly GCA_025642065.1 of Paralvinella palmiformis. Taxonomy (NCBI): domain Eukaryota; kingdom Metazoa; phylum Annelida; class Polychaeta; order Terebellida; family Alvinellidae; genus Paralvinella; species Paralvinella palmiformis. Next base: position 49,145 of record JAODUP010000670.1, on the reverse strand, counting down.
CTGCGCGCAACCACACACAACACACACACACACACACAACACACACACACACACACACACACACACACACACACACACATATATATATATATATATATATATATATATATATATATATATTGAGTGATGGTATTTAACTGAAATAGTTTTTATTTACTTTCTTTTTTGTTCTAAAAGAAATCTGTACAATTACAGTCTTTATTCGCGTGGAGTCGTATAGCAAGTTCGAGGTTTTTTGTCACTGTTTGACATATAATTCAGAACGGTTCACTTGTCTCGGATTTGTGATATATAAAAATGACCCGATTAGTCTGGTTCATTAAAGAATTAACTCCCTCCTCCCCCTCTCACTCTCTCTAAATAATTAGAGGGCTATCTTTCGCTTGATAAAGACGCATTCGAGTCAAAACTCCATTTCAGATGTACTAACATGCCCCGCTCTACCTCCGTCACCGTTCGACATCAATAATGGATTTGAGACCCTTCCAAACTAACGATTGCCTGTCCGTCAACAGGCAATATTAAAGAAGACTGCTCGATGTGAGCACAGTTAGAGTGAGCTCCTTTGTTAGTGGTTACTGCGATATGACAATAGAACACGAACGTCTGAAGCTATACGAGCAATGAGTTTATCATCATCACCTCGTCGCTGATCTCTCTCTCGGTCGACATAAATACTGAAGCAGCGTCGATAGGCGTCAGTGGAGTTACAGCCATTAGAGGGTCAAATTATTCCGCGTACCGGACTCAGTGTTGTTGTTGCTGTTGTTGTTGTTGTCTTTGTTGGTATTGTTGTTGTTGTTTTTTATAGCTTTGATGTCGTTGTTATTCTGCTTCTAGTGCTGCTGTTGGTCATCTTTCTGATGTTGTTTCACACATTTTCTTGTTGTTGTTGTTGCCTTGGTTGGTATTGTTGTTGTTGTTGTTCCTGCTGCTGGTGGTGTTACGGTGGTGTTTTTTATATAGCTTTGATGTCGTTGTTATTCTGCTTCTAGTGCTGCTGTTGGTCATCTTTCTGATGTTGTTTCACACATTTTCTTGTTGTTGTTTGTTGTTGTCTTTATTGGTAAATGTTGCTGTTTTACGCCCACTTTTTTTGCAGAGGGTGGGTTAAATGGGCCGAGCGACCCCCAAAGGTAATGGGACGAACACCCTTCCGATATAGCCCGGTCGGGGTTTGAACCCAGGTGCTATAGATCTGTGGCGAAGGGCGCTACCAGTTAGGCCACGGAGGCGCCCCCGTTGTTTTTGTTGTTATTGTTGCTCCTGTTACTTTTTGTTGTTGACGTTATGGTGTCGATGGTGTTGGTATTGGTGGTCAGTTTTTTATAAGGCATCTTGTTATTGCTGTTGTTGTTGTTGTTGTTGTTGTTACCTGTGCCGGTGCTGCCGGTGCTACAGCTAATGACCAAACAAGACAGGGTATATTATTCTTCCCATCATATGTCTGCTGGCTGTCGTCACCATCATTAAGCTTAGAACGAAAACAATGCGATTACATTAATTGATATTATTGACCAACATTTGTCTCATCATTGAACAAAATATCAAATTATTAAATCCTTGGTATATTGTTTTCTACGTCGCAACGTGAAGTGACGTGACGTGACGTGACGTGACGTGACGTTACGTTGTGTTCTCTCTGATCTATATAAGCTTCCATTTGTTACACTGAGTTCTATTATCTTAGTTGTGTTGTAAGAGAGAACTTATGTGAGATATTTTCATCTGAAAGGTAAGCTCACATTGGCCAATCTCTCTCTCTCTCTCTCTCTCTCTCTCTCTCTCTCTCTCTCTCTCTCTCTCTCTCTCTCTATATATATATATATATATATATATATATATATATCAGTATGTGAATGATTGAGTGATTTGTTTAGCTTTGTTTAACTGGCTGTCATAATAATGTAATAATAATGCCTTCAGATGATGGAGCATATGATCTGTAAATTACCACATCACGGGGAGCAATATAAAAGTAAATATAGAATTTGGAATAGATGGCACATTCAGTGGAGAAAACCTTGCTAGTCACGCGGCTGGGTGAACTGACGCCTTCCCTATAGTGCCTCGCACCTCCAACCTTCCGGACACCATTATCCTTGGGATAGCTTCCATGGTCTATTTGGTAGCGCGATTGATCACAGATCTCAATCAACTGAGTTCAAATCTCGTTGTGGGCATATCCGAAGGGCGTTTCACCTCTCGCTTCGCTTCATTTCCTTTGGAAGTTGTGCAGCTCGTTTAGCCTACCATCTGCCCAAAGGTTGCCGTAAAACATCAAACATCCAAACATTTCCATATACAGTATTTTCGTTTTAGAACTCAATATGTTCGCTATATAAGTCCAACACGTCACTCAAACTTCTCATGAGTTTCATTTCTATCAGCTGATTATGAAGTGCTGAAACATTTGGTAAATAATTCTTCTGAAATCGGATGCACTAGCAGTATTTACCTTTCAAATATCAGTTAGGTATGTCCTCACTGCCAATCTATTCACACTCAGAAGGTCTTGTATTTCCACTTATCGTCTCATTTGCATTCCAGTATCAGACCGTGTTCCGGTATTCATTGTTTCAATAAATACCAACAGAGAATAAAGATTCAATTTATGAATGCTATTCCATAAATCTAAATGGACCCGAAACAGTTGTCTGTTTAGTCACACATAAGCCGATTTGTTATTATTTGCAACTATATTTTAATCTGATTAACTATATTAACACAAGTGCCACGTATCGTCTGTCGGGTATCTGGTTCATCCATTCTAAATCATCCGCTTCCTATTTCACACTCGTTAACAATTTATGGATGGTAATTTAATTGTGAAGGATAAATAGTCCTGACTGATATTATGTTTGCCACTAACAGCCACCGTTTTCACAGTTTGGTTAACTACCATCGGTTTCAAATACATCGACCCATTCAGCTGCAAAATTAATGTAGAAACGGGAATCGGGTAAAGAATAAAATGGCAACTTGCTATCCCAATATGCCAGTCTAGTTTCCATTATGGCGAGAAGTAAGTTCAAATTAGAATTATTTAGATGCGTAATAAATGCCAATATCACGTTTCGTATGAATAAGAAATAGATTGGCTGGATTTTCCCGACTAGTGTAAGCCATTCGAAGGTTCTGCACAAACGGTACCCAAATTCTAGTGTATCTAAAAACCGACTGGAAATTTGAAGCATCGATATTATTCGAACAGCCAACAATGGATAGTGCCGGTGTTTTATGGATATCACTAAATGTGATGAAACCAGAAAGATAATAACTGCCTTATCGTCATTAGAATATTTTGTATCGTCCAAAGCAGAATATCAGCGACGCAAGGATGACGAATGTTTTTTTTTCACTGTCATTATCCGGTGGTATACAGCTCTATGACATTGGCACACGCGCGATATTTATCGCTTTGTTACTGCCTAATGATTCCGGGAAGGTGTGTGTACATTGTGAAAACCAAACGGTCTAGAATAATCGTACCCTAGATGACAAACACAGGACATCAAACGACAAACCATGAACGGAAAATTCCAGGAAGGCGTCGTTTTAAATGGGACTTTAATCATTCAAACACGTTACCTGATAAACCAGACACGTCAAATGCCGCAGACAGTTCCCGAATGATCAGTAATATGGATTTATCTGTATCAATTAACATAATTATATCATAATTATATTTTTTGGTCGACCTCTTCGGGTGGTGTGATGACCTTTATATGCAGATTGTCATGACTCGGGCCGTTTCTATAACATTAGATAAAAAATTGTAAAAGGCCTGTCATTTTTAAGCAGTACAGTCCAAACTTTTGTATAAATGGTTTTATAAATGCAGCGTTTGTGGATCTTGGAAATTGGCACCATTCACCTAGTCACATATTCTGTTAAATGCGTGAGGAACAAATATTTTCCTATTACAAACATCTCTCGTTTCAAATATTCCTCAGCACGTTATTTCGGATAAATTCCTGTCTGTTTCACTTTACGTCGTAAGTGTAATTTACCATTTCGTCTTGCAATTTGTACTATTTTATTTTGTTATTCTTGCTAAGTCTCCACAGTCAGACTGATCTCAAATATTTGTATCCTAGTTGCATAGACAATAAGCGTCTTTGTGCCTGCGTGTGTGTGTGTGTGCGTGTGTGTGTGCGTGTGTGTGTGTGTGTGTGTGTGTGTGTGTGTGTGTGTGTGTGTGTGTGTGTGTGTGTGTGTGTGTGTGTGTGTGTGTGTGTGTGTGTGTGTGTGGAGAGAGAGAGAGAGAGAGAGAAGGGTTATTATGTTATATAATTAGACTATTTGTTAAAATAATTGTCTCCAATTATAACTACAAATCACTTCCCCGTTTTGAAGTGATGCAGGATGATGCATGGTCGTATGGATGGATTGAGTTTAACGACACAGTGATGCAACTTAGACCTTTCAGTGCCCTCTGGCGTCTAGATTTTAAGTCAAACAAACCAGAGCCATCCAGGTCAAAATGGACTCGCTATTTGTTAGTTCGATCACATACAGTTTCGCTTATGTTCTATCATTTCTTCACATTATATTACTATGATCATAAACTATGGGATAATCTCCACATTATATTTATGGGTTTATGGTCCGAAAACAACGATTTTGGGTACATTTTTTTCCGATTAGATTTCGGGGTCTCAATTATACCGGGTTAGTGGAATCTATCCCCAAACAATCTGGTACTTTGTCCACAAACTTTGACTCTAAGTTCACTGCGGTTAGGAGTTGAGTGGTTCCTGCTAGTGAGATCACTTGAGTAAATCTATGTTATTATTATTATTATTATTATTATTATTATTATTATTATTATTATTATTATTATTATTATTATTAATCCACCAACTTTGTCATTAAGCTAACAAGATGCAGCTTTAAAATAAACCGGATGTTACGTATTTTAATGGAAATTGTAAACAACCGTTTCACATCATCGGGCCAGTTCCATCCTCTACTTCTTTCTTCCACCGTCACCATCTAATGTAAAATGGCGTCCACAATAAGACGTAACAACGTTGTTTTATATATATATATTATTTCCTAGTATGACATTATATGAGTTGTCAGAATCAAAGATATCAGTTTTTTTCGGCCAGCGTAGTTTAAGAGAATAGGGACGATTCTCACTACTCGCAATTCGTAATTAAATCAATTGTATGACGACACTAATAATAATCTGACTACAGAAAGTGTGATTATTTACAATTTAACTGTTTAATTGCCTATACATAAAGATATAACACCTGCTATACAAAAAATAAGCCAGAACAACTATATTATAGTGTATGATATCGCTGTTGTTCATTTGAAAGCAAGAAGCTACCATTGTGTTTTTGTTTCCCTGTTTGTTTGTTTATACTTTGCAGATTGAAAGATAGGCAGTTTTTGTATGCAGCTATCCGGTAGATATATAATTGTATGTGTGTGTGTGTGGGTGTGGGTGTGTATGTGGGGGGTGTATGGGTGTGTGTGGGTGTGTTGTCTAATTTGTTACTCGGCCATAATCTCTGAAATATGTTTGTCCCATATGTTTGTCGAATTGAAAATATTTGCGCGAGGCCCTCCGCTCCATCTCATCAATACTGAGCCCGCATGTTTACGTAAATAACTGGCGACAATCGTGTACACCCACTCGCCGCACATCCCCGTGACCCCGCACAAAGAGGAGCCGGAACTCGAGCCGTCGTCATTTATTGCGTAATTCGCTGATTATGCGGACGCCCTGACCTGGCCCAGCATTAATTGGATTGCTCGCGGCCAGAAATAATGACGGGCTGCGGATAATGGTGGCGTGGATTCGCTGGGAAAAACTAATTACGTCCTGTTAGCCTCCAGTAGTTAGGTTTGCCAGGACGGGGTAATCTAACACCTGGGTCTCCCTACTTCCTTTGTCCAGTTCGCCTTTACACATCTCTAGCGATAATGCGATAAGCCGGTGTAACATCTTGGTTATTCCTGCAGTAATTTGTGGCTTTCTCTCTTGTATCCTTTCCGCAGCGGAGGCTTCCTTTCAGCGGTAATCTCAGCGCTGGACTGTTGACGTAATGAGAAGGATCAAAAGATGAGAACGATAAGCATTTTACGTTTCCATGTTCGCGCGTGATGATCATCTCACTCACTCACTCACTCACTCACTCACTCACTCACTCACTCACTCACTCACTCACTCACTCACTCACTCACTCACTCACTCACTCACTCACTCACTCATCACTCACTTCACTCACTCACTCACTCACTCACTTATCATACATATCGCACTCACATACACTCAGTCACTCGATAACCTGTATTTATTTGTATTCATGGAGTAATAAGTAATAAGGTTATACTTAATAAACATAAACCATTGCATTGGGTACTTTCACACACACACACACACACACACACACACACACACACACACACACACACACACACACACACACACACACACACAGCATGTTTCCTCTCTTCATCTTCCTGCTGCTACTGCGTGCAGTGTTACGTCACATCGACTACTAAATAAATGCCTCACGCCTCCGCCATTAGGCTACACCTACAACATGTTGGCCACATCCTGGGCCACTTTCTGCGCCACTCCATACACCACTCGATTTACCACTCCACATGCCTCCCCCCGCGGCCGTTTTGTTACGTCGCTCGCTATCTTGGTCAACACGAGGTCACGCAGCCTCAGCGCGGCCTGACCTCATTGCGACAGCGACCCCACAAGAGGTCAACAATCACATATATCAGCTTCGAGATGGATTGGTTAACTCAACATGCAAGCCTCTCCCGTTTGTTAGACATAGCCAACAGTACAAGGCCCGGATGTGACAATATATCATCCACGTCTAATAGCCGGCCGCCAGATTAAACCCGTTTCTTTGCACCTCGTGATTAACATTTTATCACTACCCACACACACGCGCGCGCGCACACACACACACACACACACAATTTCCTGGTGTTCGTTTGTTTACTTCGGGATTAATCTACTGGCGGATGAGTGGTTTTATCAGAAGAACGGCTTACCTGACGAGTAGTTTAATCAGAGGAATGGGCTAACGATTAGAAGAATCGAATGTTTGTTGTGCGAAATACAAGAAAACGGTCATCTAACGGCGGGTTGTCACTGATTAAATGGCGAGTCATTTGTTGAGATTAATGACAGGCTGGGAACTATTTCTCGTCGTCATTCCTATTGGCGTATGTTTAAAATTACAGACCAGATGGCATTCTAGTTCTCTTCAAAACACCGGGGGGCGAGTGGGTGTTTGGGAAGATTATTTATTATTTAGCCGCAGCAAAGTGCTACCAATCCGAACAATACTGGACACTCGTTACAAATTGTTACTATCTACAAGACCTAATGTGCCTTAACCGAAGACATCACAGCGAGCTTGCACTTAGCACACAGTGTCATCATATATGTACTCTGTTAGTTCACACTGACGTAATCACGACTGTAAAAGTAATGGAAATAATTCCCATTTAAGAACTTTCTATAATTTTGATGATCATATTATTATTATTATTATTATTATTATTATTATTTCTGTATATTTATTCATAAAACATCGAAAAGTAGATAAATGAGATGCATAAATATAGATCTAAAGGTCAATAAAATATTTGACGATGGATTTAAAAGTAAAGTCAGCATGTATGAGTTATAAAAATAATTGAGTAAAACTTATTTCATGCTATGAACCAAATTATAAATCATCCTCATCTACAAGGATTTTATTACTTTTGCTGGTATGTGGAATTTATCATTATATATATATATATATATATATATATATATATATATATATATATATATATATATATATATATATATATATATATATATATATATATATATATATTTTTGTATTGCACTGCGTAGTATGCGTACCAGTATAAAGCTGGCTTTGTGACTGTCCAACAATAATTGTTGGAATTGACAACCGTGTGTGGTCTGGATGTCTCACAATTCACCTCTACTCGTCTATAGGGAAAATCAATACCAAGTAGTGCTGTCCTCTTGGCGTGCATAATAAGTGGTTGTTTGGGTAAACATTCAGACAGCATTGGTTTTGTTCGATGCCTCCCTCTCCTCTCTCTCTCTCTCTCTCTCTCTCTCTCTGTGTGTGTGCTCGCGTGTGGGTGTGACGTAACATGGCGTAACCTACCGTAACTGTGATCCGGTGTGATGTCATGTGTCGTCATAATTATGATACGTCAATGATGTGAGATAGCCATCGGATTAACAGAAATATGGTAGAGCACCGAACCTGTAAACTGAGTAATTAAGCTACCCAACCCAATTAATCAATTAAATAACCAATTAGGCAAACAGAAAATCGACAAATTCATTCAGCCACTTGATTGGGAAGCTCGTCGCACGCGCATCATCTGCACAGATAACACCGTAACGGGCAGGTTCTTTTGTCGTGTGACTCATAAAAACCACAGTCGCGGTTACGGGAAGTTGAAAGTGACTACATTTTGTATTTCACTAGTTATTACTACTTATTGCTTATTGGCGTTTTGTGAGCACACAGCCTCAACCAGTAGCTGGATGTAAACCTTTAAAATAAATGAATACCAGATTTTGCTATTCAGATTCCAGAGGAGTTTGCTATAGGTAAGATTAGGCAGTCATTACTCGCCCAAACACCTGTCAGGAATGCATCCGCATAAGTGACCAAACTCTACCATAGAAGTTGGGTAAACAACGTATAAAAGACAGCGTTCCAACGATTAATTAAATATTAAACATGCTCCGGGACAAAAGTGTATTTATAGTAAAGAATTGGTTAAACACAAATGGGGTCATATGCCCTGATTTAAAAACAGTGTCCTTACACGAAGTTGTCTCTGCGATTCGGTTAATGCCCTCTGGCAACAATTGATTGGAGACGTCAGCCTGTTGCGCAACAATATAAAATATGGCGTAATCGAACCTAAAGTCAACAAATGTTACGTAGCCCGGGCTCGGAGTGGAGCGGACACCGAGCGCTAATGTCATGCAGAGGGCAGGCAGTGCATTATGGCTACTGGCCATACGCACACTAGCAGTCTTAAGGTCAGTTATTTAAGGCTGTATGCGGTCACACACACACACACACACACATCGTGTAATGAGTGAGTAGCGCTGGTGCAGTGGGGTGCCCGCTATGGCTTCCTCCTCCTCCTACTACTAGTATCGGTGGTTGTTTTGCTGGGGCTGCTGTTATGAGTAGTATAGATGGACCTCCCTTTGCCGAGCTTCTAGCCAGCCCAGAGCCAACCGAACCTCTATCGTTAACAGAGGAACCCCCCCTCTCTCTCTCAAAATAGAAGCGTATAGCAGCACGGCTAGTACGAGCCTGTTTGCTGAATGGGGGTCAGCGCAAGAGAATTTTTTCAGTTGCGCAAGTCGATGTTGTGCAAGGCGCAGGTCAATGCATGCAACGAGGTCAAAGCCGGAGCGAGAACGAGGCTATCACCTTTTGGCCCGCTTCGTACAATCGAGCCTCGTTGTCCTTACGCAACCTTTATCGTTGCGCGTTCTTAGCCAATCAGAGGCAGCGCACTGGACGGTGGCTGGCGCTGGATCGCGTAAAGGCAAAAAAAAAACAGGGAGAAAAAAAACACACGACCTGTGCCTAGTATTGCTTAGATAACGGCGTATTACGCAAAGTCGAGACCCACGAGTGATGGTAGGCCAATATTTTGGACGAAACGCGTCCGAATGGAGTCATTTAAGGCTGTAAATGGCTGCCAGGTTAGGGACCTGAGGAGTGGCGTTTGTCGCGAGAGAAGCTAGATTGGCAACATTCTGGAAAGATGATGTTTCTGTGAGCAATGCGGATTACGAATGAACGGCATTTTGTTAGGTATGTAGATAGGTGTATATCGCTGTGGTCGGGTAGGTAGGTAGGTAGGTAGGTCGGTGAGTGAGGGGTTGGTTATGTGTGTGTGTGGGCACGTAACGTCCACATATCGCGGTAAACAAGTTCAACCAGTTAGATACGGGACTTTCTCTCGAACTATATGAACTTAGCTGACATAATCTTAGATTTAGATTGCATTTGGTTCACATCTAGTGTTTCCCCCTGTAACATGTTTTTTTTCGTGTAAAACACTTGGCCCGGAGTCGCCACTAGATTGCAGTGTTTACACACGGAACAAAGGGCCACCATTTTGGAGTTATTTGTTTGTCCAGTGTCATTGTAAATCTAATAATTACCTTCAACCAGTAGATCCCGTAATATAAATTATAATATATTTATTGTTTTAAAATAATTTATGTCATACACTAGTCTATAGGGTCTAGATCTAGTTGAGGCTGTAATATTTCCCCATGATAACATAATGGCTAATTAGATCTAGACTAAATACAAGACATGAAATGATGAAGCCTTCAAGCCTCAAGGTGTTTATAATATTTAATTTATGGATTATGTGGGTTTTAAACATTCAGTCTTCAAACCTTCATTAAAAGTTTAAATATTAAAAAAAAATTGTTATGGTGCATATGACGTCTATTTATTTCTAGGAGGATTTTTTCTTTAACGTAATTTATTTTATTTTATTTATTTATTGTGATTTTAGCGACCTTCATATGAATTATGTTCATAACGTTTTTATGACTTTATAATAAACAGAAACGATGACAAAAGAACATTATCCAACAAATCTACATAATAACAACCAGGAATATCAGTTTTTCAGTAGACCTAGATTTATGTATGTGTCTTTTACACTAATTTGCACTCACAGGAGAAATATGCGTTTTTCACACACACACACACACACACACACACGCATATATATATATATATATATATATATATATAATAATAATATATGGCTATTGGGAATAAATTGATTATAATATATATATATATATATAGAGAGAGAGAGAGAGAGAGATATCAGTTGTGATTTATGTTCTAAACATCTTCAGGTAGACTATATATATACAATATATATATAATGAATTTATTCCCAATATCCATGTATTCATATTCATATATATATATATATATATATATATATATATAAAATATTAGGTACCGTAAATACTTGTGTATAAGACGAGGTTTTAATAGGTAAAAAAAATTATAGGTCAGCTAGCTCTACTCGTATTTCCACTAAACAGTTCAATTTAATTAGCAATTATCAGCGACAGTTTTGTATTTTAATTTGTTTCATTGGATGTTTTAAAAACATAAAGCTGTGAGTACCAGTAATAATTAATAATTTCAGCTTGATTAGCTGTCTTTGTAGTTAGTTTTATGTATAAATATCACTGATGTCTTTGGGTGTAAAATCAGTTCTACAAACACACTAGTTCAACGTTCTCGATAATTTCAACACGCCAGGTCAAAAAGAAAATGCCATTTATCTGAAAATAACATCTTTTAAAAGTTTTAAATTCGGCCTCGTCTTATATTCAAGTTAGACAGTTTCCCGCGATATTGACTGATATACTGACCCCGTCTTATATACGAAATCAACTTATACACAAGTTTATACTGTAAGGAGATTGAACTCGAATTTTGACTAATTAGCAATGTGGTATATTAGGGGTAAGACACCAGTAGCTACACTGGCCCTATATAACAATGGAATTAGCTTCGAATGTGCATCAGCCTAGACGAACAGAAACACAGTAATTAGCAAAATATAAAGTTAATATATTTAAAAAATACCTTTGATTACTGGACAGATAAGTAAGATGGGTTTCCAATTTTGTCATAAGATATTTGGTTGTTATTCAACATTATTAATCATAATTATTAATTGTGTTTAATATTATTAATCACAGGAAAATAGTTGGGTCATTTATGTTGTGCATATATATATATATATATATATATATATATATAATACAAATTCATAAATTTTACGTGTTAATTAAATCATAAAAAAATATGCACAGCATGTATAATCACAATATATGCACGCATGTGCACACATACAATAATTTCATAAATAATAGTTATTACTATGTGTTATATAATCTGAGAATATTTATTATTATCTGCTTCAGCCTCCATAAAAAGTAAAAGAATTACAGTAAATTTTGCTCAATTAAAAATATAGTTATATTTGTTTGGCACTGTTTAGTAAACAAATAGAATAAAAATAAAGTAGAAATTAATGGATAGATTAAAATTATTAAATCTTTGCTACTTTTAATTTTGTTGTGTTCATACGATAAAGACTATTGGAACACGCACACACACACAGCTAGCATGCATAAAAGTGCCAAATACAAATCTTTGACAAAATTCAAATTAACTATAACAACAAGATAGAGCGAATAAGTTAACTAGCCTTGAGTTTGGAAGGGGAGAGTGTAGGACTCATAACTTGGTTAATCTAATTAGAAACACCATGATATATGTATATGTGTGAGTATGTCTGTGTGCGTTCACTCACCTGGTTAAAATTGATTTGGATCCTTACTGGGGTTTTTTCCCCCAGCCAATGCCATAATAAACGCGCAAATAAAACCACCAGCCAGCATGGAAGAAACCACCTTAACATATGTCCTTGATAATATACTAATGAGTCATGACAGGTAATAACAAATTCTCGAACATAACAAATTTGAATAACTAAAATATAATGCCCAGCTATGACCATAGCGCCGAAAGCATTAATATGCCAGCAGTTGATAACAAGTGTTTATATAACAACATGCCCGTACTGTATTTAGTGTATCACCAAAAGAGCTAATCTCTATTAACAGATGACCTCCCTCGTATTGATATCATGAAAATACACACTAGTGATATTTTGGGCCAAAATTATTTAACAGTCTATTGATTATTAGGTGCGCGTGTGTCTGTGTGTGCTTAGTCGTTGTTGTTAATGTTGTAATTTGTTGTTGTTGTTAAAGTTGTAATTTGTTGTTGTTAATGTTGTAATTTTGTTGATTTATTTGCACTGCACGAAAATAATGCCACGTTAAATTGCAGGGTCGGCCATATACGTGCTCATTGAATGGTGGTGATTCGATCGATGTTATTTCTGGGAATAAAACTGACAAAACGAGGAGCTGCCCAAAAAACCGAAAGACAATGGCCGAAGACGACAGGAAGAAGCGCTCCAACTTTAGCGGGATTCCAGCGCCGAAACATAGCCAGCCCCCGGCCGACTTACAGTATACGCCGATATCGTCGCCGAGCGACGTCAACAACGAGGATAGCAGCTGCGGTTCGCTTGACGCTCCGCTGGACTTTTCGGTCAAACGACGAAACAACGACCACGACGTCGGCACCGCGCCAACGGCGAACAGCTCGCGGGCCCGGGAAGACTTCGGAGCGGTAAAGACCGAGCCGGAGCTCCTGGGCGTCGTCAAGAGCGAGGCGACATCTCCTCGGAGGTCGAACGGATTATCTTCGGTGGCGAACGGCATCAGGCCACTTTCGGCCGACAGGTACCACCAGCCGAAGATCGGTGAGCCCCAACTAGCCATGCCCAGCGTACTGCCGGGCGCGCTGTTGCCGGGCGCCGGGATGGGCATGTTTCCCGTTTTTCCGACGGCGCTGCTGAACGGCCTGCCAGGAGCGCAGGACATCAGCATCGACACGAAAGGCGAGAACGGCAGGGCGCCGAAATCGTTGAAGGGTCACCATGGCAAGGAAGCGCTCAAGTTGGCCAGCCCGACGACTGGCATGCCGATGTTGTACAACGTCGACCTGGCTGCCGCCCAGGGAATGGCCGCCACATCCGAGGAAATGTTCACCCAGTACAGGAATTACATCATGGCGCTCCAAGATCAGATGAAGCTGCAAACATCGCCGGGTGGATCCTCCACATCGTCGACGTCGCAGGGACCGACGGCCAACGAGCTCTACTCGGCGATGCATAGCCCGAGCGAACGGCCCGAGGGTCACCATGAGCCGTCACTGTCCCAGCAGTCGCCCTCCACCACAGATACGAGTCCCCCTATGCCGGGCACGACAATTGGCGGTGGTGCCCCATCCTCGTCCCGAAGCCTCTACACGCGCGTGCCATCGACGCACTCCCGACGTAGGGGCCGGACGCTGCCCGAGGAGCAGAAGGACGAACTATATTGGGAGAGGAGACGCAAGAACAACGAGGCGGCCAAGCGGTCTCGAGATGCCCGACGGGCTAAGGAGGACGAGATTGCCATCCGGGCGGCTTTCCTCGAGCAGGAGAATCTCAAACTTCGAGTCGAGGTTGCCGCCTTGAAGAACGAGACTGCCAAGCTCCGCTGCATGTTGTATAACAGTTGACAGGGAGGCGTGGCGTCTCGGTCATCCTAGGTTGACCATGGCCAGCAGCCCATCTTGTTCTGATTGGCTTTAAATACGTTGGACCTTACTCAGGGCGAATATTTTATATCCTTCGTTCTCAGGTAGACAAAGATGTGTTCTTTCTTATCACATTACTAATCGATATTTGGCGCATTTGCCAAACATGTTTACAGATTGCATATATATATATATATATATATATATGTGTGTGTGTGTGTGTGTGGTGCGTGACAGTGTGTGTGTGTGTGTGTGCATGCATCCTTGTGTGTGTTTATATTGTGCAGGGATTAAGCAATGAATGATGCGACAATATGTTCTAACATTATATGCTTTTGTCTCTCAGAGCTAATGAGTCTACAATATGACGTTATATATCACTCACTGATTACATGCCAGAGTGACACATTCTCAAGTATAATATATTAATCGGTACTGATCAGTGATATGCTATTATAACAACACTCAGGGCTTTGCAGAAACTCAATTTGTTATCAGAGTATTATTAGTGAGAACTATTTTTATTTTTAAATATGTAAGATACCTCCATATTACAGGGCGCGTACTGCCGAGAACAAAGGCCAACTTTGACCAGGGGTATGGTATGTTTCAAGTGAAAATTATTTTTATTATTATTTGTTTGTTGATGTATTATCCAGCGTTAAAGCATACACATATATATATATATATATATATATATATATATATATATATCTGCCTTGTTTTGAAAGCCATACTGTGTGTTCTGAGTATAAGATGTGCCATTTGATGAAGTTGCTTCTAATTTCTTTTCCATTCTGACTGTTTATGGTCATCACATCGGAAAGGCTGAACTGTTTATTATCATTATTGTGTACACGTTTTACCTCTTTTCAAATGTCTGCCTATTGAAATTTGCTGAAGATTAGCTGATTTTAGCTAAATCAATGACGTTTTTGTCAAAGACGGGTTAAAATAGACGAGTTCAAACCAAGGAGAAGTCGGGAACTTATTTTACGAATGTCCCGTGGAGCGTTCCTTACCGAGTGCTAACGTTTCGTTTGGCCCAACTCTAGGCGTGCCCCGCGGATGCTTTGATCACCGCCATGCGTGCTTTCGAACGGGGGCGACTGTAAATTTCAGTGAGTCGGGGGCGAGCGAGTTGACGACAAGCAATAGACACGTCCAGTCGGTTTGGACAGCTGGTTTGCTCTCTCTCTCTCTCTCTCTCTCTCTGAACAGCCGAAACTTCTTACTGCACCCAACACGAGCTTCATTTGATTACAGACGTCTGTAAAAACAGGCGCCGACTGGGCATCGTCCGTCCGGATTCGGCGCTTCTTCCTCAGGGGTGTGTCTGGTTTACAGTTGTTGTATGAAGCGACCTGTTCCTGTTCTTGTTTTAGTCGAAGAAGCTGTCCTCCGAGCCGTCCCACACCTGTGATTGACAATGGTGTGCCATTAACGTTGTGTTGTTGTTACCCTAGCGTTGTGTACGCATCCGGCCGCCGAATAGTAGAGTAGCTGTCCTGTTGTGGTTGGTTGTCCAGGCGGAAAATACAAAAGCTGCACCTGACCAGATATTCTGCTATAATGGCTTTTGGCTGATTACTGTCATTAGCATAGGGTAATGCTCCGTCGCCTGCCTATCTATCTGTTGAGGCTCGTCTTTCTCCGTTGGTTGATATGTATGTATATGATGTTGTTTGTTTGTTTTGTTTTTTTAATAAAAAAGAAGTTGTTATTGCGCTCGTGAAGGGTATACATTTTGAGTGGTCACCGCACCCTGAGCAGTTAGGGTATTCAGGAAGAAAGTTCCGTAAGTGTTGTACAGTTTGTAATAATATCAATAATAATAATTACAAAGAAAAATGTATGTATGCATGATTTATATATATATATATATATATATATATATATATTTGGTAAGAATTGATTAATAGTCAGTTTTTCTGTACAATGTTCCTGGTAAGTTATTGCCAATTGTGTATGTGTCCTGAAATAACGTCGAGCTTTTTGTTGTGACGTCGTTCATAATAGGTTGTAAATGACTTCTTTTGTTGTTATTTTTGTTGGTGATGATGATGATGATGATGATGATGTTGATTCTCTGTTCGATTATAGTTATTCTAGCCCGTGCTTCTACCTCGCAGCCATTCAACACATTGACCATATAGGGCTCTCAGGTGAAACGAGCTGCCCCGACGTCGGGGTGGCCTCGTGGGGAGCCAGCGGAATCGCCATATTGAATTGATATTTTCCGTTGTCCAGTTTTTACAGAGTAGACTATATTTAGATCGATGTCTTTATTATTATTATTATACACGGGTAACATTTAAAGGCCGTATTGATTGCTATATATGATGCGTATTTATATACATATGTAAGTTATGGACTTGGGGATTCAAGTGCATCTAATTTCAGACGTGAAACGGGTATTCATGGGTCAGCATTTCGGATGTTGTGTGATGGTGCCGATGTTGTTGCATTCTGTAATGTTCTAATCCTGTTCTGTTCTGATGTTCTAATCCTGTTCCGTTCCGTTTTGTCCATGCATGCGCTCCCCTTGTTTCTGGCGTCCTCGGGTTGCGCCGAGAAGTGGTTTGCGTGATGTATTATTTGTCGGCGGCGTGGCTCTGTTTGTAAACGAATGCGCCCGAGCTCTGGAAAGTGAGCCACTTCTGAGAATTGTTCGTACCACGACCGCTATCGCCGGTGCGTTGTTGAATCAATACACACCTGGCTCGGCAGGTATGGCCGAGGTGTTCCTTATGGCCGCGTTCAAGGACTACCTACCTAACTGACTGGTGCGCTGCGCCGCCGCCGCTACTACTAGCTTGAAAACACACTACTTCTGACAGGCAGGAGATGAACAGATATGCAAACAGAGAGAAAGACAAATGGCCTGTTTGTGCATGCATATCTCTAGTAGTGTAGATGTATGTGATTGTTTGCTTGTTCGTTCATTCTCTGTGTGTGTGTGTGTGTGCGTGTGCGTGCGCGCTTCAAACACCAGTTACCAGTAATGGGCGATATTTGGATGGGCGGGCGCGCACGTAAGATTCCCTCGCACCGATCGAGAAATAAATAGATCGATGTCTTTCTCAAAAACATCCATCCATTACGCGCAAACAAAACGTCGATATCACCTTGAACGCGGCTTGGCCTTTCGCGGCAGATGGCGCCACTTGTCACTCGATGTGCCCTCTCCGTGCGGGTGTCGTGTCGGCTCGGACTTGATGGATCGAAGTGTTGACGTTTGTAGCTTTAATTGTAAATATGCTCGAAACCGAACTACCTCGCCTTCGTATTAACTATTGTTATATTCGATATTACCGTTTTGTGTCATACTGTATATAGCATCGTCCTGTATGTCGCGCTGAGAGGGCCGCACGCGCCCATCAATTACTGGGTGTTAGAGAATTTCCTAGCTTCGTTATGTGTATATTTTTGTTAAGTATTAGATTCGGGTCTTATTATTATTATTATTATTATTATTGTTGTTTTTCTTCTCCTACATTGCGTTAAATGTTCGGGTTCGATCTGCATTGATAGATACATATATACACATTCATATATGCATGTAATAAACTACCTCAGGTGCGGAGTATGGGGGAGGGGGGGGGGAGTCGCCTCGATATTAGATGCGAGTTCTGCCTACACGTTGTGGTTTATAACGCAGTCGCTGTTAATCTGCGCCAGATTTTAGATGTCATTATCTGTCAATTTATGCCTTTCGTATTGGTCAATAATCGCCATCCTGGTCAATATTACCTGTTCTACACCTGCTACCTTGATGCTTATCAACCACCACACTGCTAAACCGAACATGTGCTGATGATTATTTTTCCGTTTTCAGGGGGGTGGGCTGACGGTTTTGTAACGTTTAAAGTACGATTGTCTATTAAAGATTACTGTATTGCCATATACACTGATTACATTTATTTCAAGTGTTTTGCCATATTTCGTGCCATAGGCTATGGAGATACCCTATCTTTTACGTGTATACGTTCTATTTTCAATGTTCATAACACTTCGGGTGCTTACTATCGGGTAGCCTATTTACTTGTATGACAGACTATGATTTTGTGTGTTAATGTTCTGTGGTTTTAACTGAAATAAATCGTAATATTAAACGTTGTTATAAAGAATCATTGTTGTTCTGCTTCACGCATATAAACGCCAATTTAAAAAGAAACAAATATTTATTTAAAAAAAAACTGTTTAGGGAAATATGTCCATATACAAATATACATATATTTAAAAAAAAATTATTATAAGGAATCGCTGTTTTTCATACATACACACGCAAACTTATAAGAAAATCAATCTAACCATTTTTTTAGAGTAAAGTGTCCATGAACAAAATTTTATATAAAAAACGCTTTGTTAAAAGCAATCATTCTTGTTCTATGCAAACTAGCTATATTTCAAAGAAACCAATATTTATTTTTAAATGTTAAGAGAACCATGTCCATATACAGATATATAAACGTATAAAAAAAGTCCACGCAAATCAGCAAAAATGCACGCAGATTAACACATATACAATAATATTCTTTTAAGACTGACAAACTACACACTTTTTACACCGATACACTAATTATCACATAAATAACATTGGACACAGTTTCACCGAAGCAATAGAGAGGAAAAACGTGCTCATACATAACGCTGCATTTATACATTATTGTTTTTCCGGTTAAAATAAATCCTGTTTATTAGTGAGTGCTGTGCTGAAGGATGGCAACTATCGCGCAGGAAGATCGAGTAGTCAGTCAGTCAGTCAGTCATAGGTCGGACTGTTTGGCGAATAGTGAGTGTTGTGCCTTCTGCCACCGTAAAGCGTTGGCTGTTCTAAAGAAACGCGCCTCGGTAAATATTAGGAAACTCTAGGAAGATGTCTCTTGCTATTCTTTCCAGTCAGCCTTAGCACATTCGTTTTGTTCACACACATATACACATACACGCTTCAGACCACCAACATGGCGTACACGTTATGTCAGCCGGCCCGTTTTGCGCCGAACCGCTTCTGTTTGAGTGCACAGCTAGATGCCAACTTACACCGAGCTCGTCGGGCAGTAGTGAGATGGACAAAGTCCAGAGGAGAGGCGCCGGTAGCGTGGAATGTATTACTAGATGGTGATTTTAACGCATTAACGTTGCACCATTTTTGTTAGGCGGTCGTGATTACTAAAATGGTATATAATTAACAATATGATTAATCGGGCCGGGGGGGGGGGGGGGGGAACTATTCTAAGGCCTACTTCTAAGTACACCGAGTAATGGTTTTATTGCTTTTGGATTAAATTTTGTTCGTCCCTTGTTCGTCTAATTTGGGTAAGTTTTTAGCACACAGATCGTCATACATGAATGCCTGTCGCCATCGTTGGCCATTTGACGGTGGCCGAGTCTGCATAGTTAAAATGAAAGAATATCTTACGGCGTTCTCATTTCGCTCATCTGTGTGCGAATTATCTTACAGTTTCAACCTTGAATGTAATCATGGTAGCGCAACGTCTTCAACCGATGCTCGTTGAAAATCTAGCCAATCGTGAATGAATGAGGTGTCTTATTTTTGCAAAGCATAAAAGTTCGTTATTGTATACTACGTCAGCATCAAACCACCATCCACCCTCCAGTTGAGACACTCTTCCTCAAAATATGCCCAACG
Source organism: Paralvinella palmiformis (assembly GCA_025642065.1). NCBI lineage: Eukaryota > Metazoa > Annelida > Polychaeta > Terebellida > Alvinellidae > Paralvinella > Paralvinella palmiformis. The sequence continues at coordinate 29,222 of JAODUP010000670.1, read as the reverse complement.
GCTACCTACCTACACACACACACACACACACACACACACACACACACACACACGTCCACCCCCACACAGCCACCCCCGCTTACTAACATAACTTGTGCATAAGCTTCTTACCATTCAGAACAAAAGGAGTCATTTTCTCAAGGTCGAATCATTCACTCATATCGAAGAACACTTGACAAGATAACATAGGTGACTGTTTGTTGATAGCGTTGTGTAAAGCTCCGGTTAATTCGAAACGAACTGGGCCACAGCGAGCAAATAACGAAACGATTAAGCAATATATTATTATTATTATTGTCGTTGTTATTGTTGTTGTAAATGAATTACAACCATGGATAACCGGGGGGGGGGGGGGTTCTTCCGTACTCAGATACAAACTGTTCCAAACGGCGGTGCGAATAAAAGAAACAAAACACTGATTAAAGACATATACATAGCAATATAACTGGTCAAATCTTCAACATTTGTTAACCGATCGTAGGACAGGCCAAAGGGCCAGCCAGCATCAGCATCCCTTCCCGGTCTGTCTAGAATGCGTCTGAAATTGTCAAAAGATTCGTAATAAACATTCACAATAAGCGTTTTAGGGCGAACAGGCCATTTTCTCTGGCAAAATGCGCTCATTATCCATTCACTGCGCTGTCTGAGTTAGGTGTCGCGTTAATTCCATTACATGGCAATGGAACCGACCAAAATGTGTCAGCTTTTAGACACAAGACGGACTACGTCGATATATAATTTGAACTATTTTGTGCCCAAATGCTCAGGTCATCGATAAGCATCGGCAACTTGATAACTACGTGTGCGGATGAGTTTGTCAGAACTGGATTTCCTTCTTTCCTCCATTACTTAGTTTATTTATTTGGTTATTTAATTTCTCCTTCCTGACTGAACTTATTTGTAATATGCGTCAGTGGAAACTCTTAAGAACTTTCAAGACGCAAAAAGTTATCGGTTTAACGCAGGGCCCTACGTTCAAATAGACCGAACAGCAAGTTCTGGTGTAGGTGTTGAAATATTAACCGACCGATACCACGAACCATAGAAGTAAACACCTGCTATCATAAATTACTCAGAATTTGCGGCTTAATGGTGGACGTAATTCTCAGCAATTTTTCGACTGACTAACGCATACTTTCGTCGTGACTAAACGGCGTCGGGTTCGCTCGCCCTGGACGATACCACGGAATAGTCCCGATTCTTAGAAGTGCACAAATCGCTAAACTCAAGTGCTACAGTGACAGACATCGGTCAGTGCTTGAAGGATTCGATGGCCAAGCGAGCGCGCGCGCGCGCGCCATAGCCTCACTGTTTGATTTATTACTCCGTCTGAGATAAACAAATGCTATACAACGGAGTACTGGACGGAGCGCGCTCTCTGATCTATACCGGTCATGATAATGAACTGTCCGGTCAAACGAGATAGTGCCTATGAAATTATTAACGATCGTGCGACAGAAACACGACTTCGGTGAAGTGCATACAGTGTGTGTTTTGTTTGGAGGGGGGGGGGGGTTACTCCAGGTAGCTGGCGACTCCCATGCTTGACCACAAAATCGCGGAAAAGGGGATCTTTTTTTCAACTTTGGATTACAGAAACATGGACAGCTATGGGGGACATTTAGTAATAATTCCGCGGGATGGAGTCCTATTTTCACGTATTAAAAGCCAAGAAGCAATGAGTGGTATTGTAATTCTCGCAGTTATATCTGTATATGGCTTCTGTTAGCACCATAATAAATTATTAACTATTAAGCCTGTGTGTGCGTGTGTGCGCGTGTGTGTGTGTGTGCGCGCGCATGTGTGTGTGAGTGTGTGTGTGAGTGTGTGTGTGAGTGTGTGTGTGGGTTTTTCGAATGAAAATGCTTTCAACAAACATATACATGATATAGTGGCACAAAACAATAATTAATTACTACAGAATTTTTTTTCAAATTTAGTAAAACAAATCTTTCATAAGTGGGGTAAATTTCAGGTACATAAATCTGTGAGGTGTGTGTGTGTGGGGGGCGGGAGCTATGGTGGTGCATTAATATTTGGACATGAGAGTCACTAGGTACCTGCTGTACCCCCACCCCTCCCCCGGAGGTGGGGGGACGATTCAGGTCCCTTAGTATACCAGCGAGCAACTCGATCATTAGTTTATCAGAAGCTTTAGTGGGCTAGTTTCTTCACTTGTGGTCATTATCAGTTCGAGAAAGGTCAACTGTTATTAAGTGATGGCCGTTTCTTTCATATACAGAGAACAACACTGGCTGATGTTTTGTCGTACATCTATTTTAATGTAGACTACCTATTCCGAAGCCCTGCATTCCCAAATCCATTCCTCCTATATACTGTATATGTTTAACGTGTTTTGGGATTAATAAATAATGTTTAAACATTAAATACACAAAAAGAAACAAGGAAGGAATTTTAAATATATTTGAGACACAAAAGGAATCAAAGCGGGCTTACATTCTCAAGGATAATTTTTACTTTAGAGTTCATGTATTTCTTTGAATAATTAACGGCATTATGAGTTATAAAACACACGCACGCACGCACGCACGCACGCACGCACGCATGCACGCACGCACAGAGAGAGAGGGAGAGAGAGAGCGATAGAGTTTATTATTTCAAACATGAGGTTGCTTTATTAAAGAAAAATTATTTATTTTCCACTTGGATGGTTTTCGTCTTTGTTCGTCAGCATTCCATCCGTCGACCCATTTATGTTTCCGGTTTGGGGGTGAAGGTTACCCTGTTGCTATTTATAGACAAAGTGAATGGTTTCGTATTAGCCTTAACGTTAGTTAGTGTATAAAATTAGTTATCTCCAAAAGAAGGCTCAGAAGACGTCAGTTAATGATATAGAAAGTAAGTGCACATTTATGTGCGGCGTAAGCGTACTAATGTGGATGTTCACACACACACACACACACACACACACACACACAGATGAACGGAAACGTATGAGGGTTAGCTGTTAGGTTCGAGTAAATCATAGTATTTACTCAGGTTTGAGACGATATTTCGTTCTAGTCCAGTAATAATCCATTGTGCGGTATTGCTACTTTGTTTTTATTTTAGTTTAATCGCTTTAGTGAGTCCATACTGTGTTAGTGTACATTCTCTTTGTTATGGAGAAACTGTAATGTTTGTCAACACGCTGAGGCTATATATAGGGCTTGAATTTTCACTTAGGTTAGATAAGAACTTCGACGCCAGACCAGTCGGACGTGTATTGATACATGGTTCATATATTTAGTCAGTTATTCGAACCCAGAGTAAAGCTGAGGTCAGCATCTGAGGTATCGAAATGTTTTATATACAGGTTTCTTTTGGACCACAGAAAATTACTGTTGAATGTAAACTGTGGTGTCAAAATAGTTTATGATATGTATGTAACAAGTCACCATTGAACCACATGCACGTGTTGTTTGTTGCGAGCTGTGGTATCAAATGGTATGTTTTTACGTGCTTCCGCTTTTTGTACGTAGCCTGCATGTAGCCGCTTTCCTGTGGGCGTGACATATTTGTCGCGTACGAAAAGCGAATTAGCTGGTTCCCACAGGCTGATGAGTAGACCAGACACATGCTTAGGTATACGCACACATTTATCAATAAGTGGAGGTATTGAACATTTAATATTTAGATTAATGTATGTATAGTTGTATTTAGATTTATGGAGGTAGGTTTCGAAGGAGGTTTAGATATGTTGATGCTCTGTGCCTGTTGCCTCTTACTATGTACCCTAAAAAAAAAAACACACACACAATATATATATATATATATATATAAAGAGAGGGGGGGGATTACAAGATCTGGGACACAAAAAGTTCATTTAGTGTCACTAACTTCTAAGTCGCTTCTTACAATACCAGAGGACACAGAAGACTAACATGAGTCGCTAACACGATTCAATTCTTTAAGTTCAGCGCAAACAAAGAAGAATATCGTAGTTATTTCATCAAATGCTTTATTTGTTCTCCATTAGTAACCTACATTAGTAAACCTTGTAGCAATAAATGTGTGTGTGTGTGTGGGCGCGCGCGCGCCCGCGTGCGTGTGTATCTGATTGAATGAGTTTTGTAATACATTCCCGTCATCCCGAACAACATTAGATGGGAAAAGTTTAATTTATCAGCAACGCGCTTATTTACTATAATACTATATACTTATTATACTATAATATACACATTGACAAACCAGACAGTCATAACATATAACAAGAAAAGGCACATTAAACATTCTACAATCTGATCCCGATATATTACCTGCTATTGCATTATGTGCAATAGTTGTTTTCGTAATAATCTTCTTTATATCGGATTTCAAATAATCGATTAGCTTGATATCGATTCGTTATTGTCAGTGATTGTTCGTGGCAGAGAGGCGGGTCATATGACAGTAATTTATATGTTTTAGATGAAGCAATCAGAATGACAGAGCCAGTCAAAGCCGTTTAACTGAATAAGCACAATAGTTGTTTACGACATCAGGTTGTTTATTGCAGGTGTTGCATAGTTTGAGATTATCGTCCACGTCGAATGAATGTAATACGCCCTTGACCCACATTGGCATATCATACGAATATACTCGTGTGTGTGTGTTTGTGTGTGTGTGTGTGTGCGTGCGTGCGTGCGTTCGTGCGTGTGTGCGTGCGTGCGTATATATATATATATATATATATATATATATATATATATATATATGTATTAGCATACAGTCAACTTTTAAAAAGTAATTACCACAATATACCTTCCGTTACTGAGGTTGTTTTGCATAATTTATTACGTTATGAATAATTCCGTTAGCGTTTTAAATATTTCAATGTACCAGTGAATGGCGTCGTTTTCATTATGTTTTTCGTGGCCATGATTTGGCTGTCTGAAATCAGCTCACGTCTACTTGTAATATCAATTCTGTTACGCTCTAGGGCGGTTATAAATAAGTTAGAAGTCGCGCATGTGTTTTTTTTCTTTCTTGAACGTGCTGCCCCGCACCACTGCCAAACGTCATCATCAAATGTGCAGCGTGTTTATCGCGAACATGATATACGCGCGCCGCACATAATTCATAAGTTGACGTGAAGATGGATGAATAATGAATAAATGTTAATTATTCAGGAGCGATTCGCCAGGTTCGCAACGCGGCTGACCCGATGCAACTAGGTCATCGGTTGTGTGTATATTAGATAAATGTAGGCCGCATAACAATACCATTTCAGCTGTTTGCTTACAGTCGTCATAGGATGCGAACTGACTATATAAATAATGAGAATATCATACCGAAAATATCGTTTGTAAATCGATAAGTTATTCGTTCTCGGCGTCGCGCAATTAAAGTATGTCACCTTTAGCATGTCTGATGTAACGACAACGAGTCTATTGGACGATGGTTGGCCATTCGGGTCATATTTCTGTAGTTCTCTTTCGTATTTTGTATATGTGTTGATTCGCGTACTAACTGAATTATTTCTCCAAACGGTACTACTTACTTTAACTCCGGAAAACGTCGTGATATAGCCGTAAATAAAAAAGTTGTCATTAATATTAGTTTTTTTCTAGACGAAATAAAGCATCTCCTAACTGGCATTTCTCTTAATTGGTTGCAACGATTTTTTTACCGTAAATCGTCTGTTACAAACATTCTTACGCATAAATTGAAAGCGCAAAAATTATTTTTGAGCACGCGTATATAAAAACATGTACTACTACTACTGCTACTACTACTAGTAGTAATTGTTCTTTTTGTTTTGTTTCCCGTGTTTAAATATTTACACAGCTGTATCGTATCGAACACACTTATTTGAATACTGATTTCTGACCCGAATTGGCAACCATATACTTTTTTTCCACATATCATTAATTTATTTAAATGTGCTTTATACCGTAGAGAACTTCGATTTGATTACGTCAGCATCATATACTGGTGTCAAAGGTAATATAACACACACATCGATGTTGTTCATTTCGGATCGAACTTCTAATCATCAGCATCTAAATGCATTTGATACACATGGGTAGAGTAGATTTCTAGAAAAAATCTGGATACATGAAGCATTTAGAGTCACCAGTATCTATTTAAGCATTTTTCGTTCTTCGACTTGTCCCTGTATAATTGGGCTTAATACTCGGATTGGTCCATTTTGGTCAAATTAGGATAAAACGTAAACGTTAGACCTTGAACTAGTTGTGTATTTTAAGTCCCAATTAATACGCAATGTTCGCCTAATGCATTATTCAGTTTGTAAAAACCTCATATGTTTTGTGTGGTTCGGATGATGGACGCACCTATTAAAAATTTAAGGCAGACACGAAAAGGTGAATTGTGGGGGATCTGGACAGTTACATGCTATGCAACCCGATGAAGACTTGAATAGATCGAAACCGGTCGTTGCGATTGGCTTGAGTCGGGTTGTATCGCTGCTACGAGTATTGATGCGAATTTAGTCTGGTTTATACTTTTTATTATTCAATGATAATGTATACTAATATTTTACTTTTCTATTTTAGGCTTAATTTTGACTAATGAATTGATGAAATAATTAAATTATAACTGTAATTAAATTATATATGCAATTAAATATGTTTTAACCAGTTTGGAGTTATAATTGCTGTTTTAATAAGAGCATAACACCCTTGACAGCGCCTTAACTATCTTTATAACACACACACTATTTGCCCCCACAGCGCAAAACTTCAAACTTTTTTCTTCTATTTCAACCACACACACACACACACACACACACACACACACACACACACACCCGCGCACACAAATACCCACACTTCAGTGAGCCTCTTGTTAAACAGTCCTAAGTACTCAGTTCGCAATGTTTTACTAATGAAAATTTAAGTCGGTTAGAAATCAAACATAATTCACAATTAATAACGCCGTACATTTATAAATGCGTCTTCTTTATGACACTCCTACACTTTTCATATTCACAATGAGGAATGATCGATCATAGAAAATAAGAATCTGGTTGAGATTTCAGCACGTTATGATACAATACACGGTGATAAATTTGATAGTCTTCCGTGATATAGTAAGACAAGTCTATCTTTTTTATCGGTAGGACTAGGTGTATCATTAATAACTATATCGTATACTGTATATAACACTGGCTGACCTGGTTTAATCCTTGTTAAACCGAGAGTCACGATGTTTTTGTTTCAAATTGTGGTTAAAGGTCAGTGCCGGATTTAGACTTGGTGAGGTCGTAAACGATAGAAAGCTTGGAAGCCCGTTCGTTATAAAGTTAGACGAGAATGTCCCATAAAACAGGACCTTGGGTTACTAAAAGGTAAATAAATTGTTATTCTAAAACTATGACTACAAATTTACTCCATTTTGTGAGGCTCCTGTGGGCCCCTCAACTGTAGCAAATGCAGGGTATTCCGTCAAACAGAGCTTGTATGTACTCTGGTTATCAGTGCCTTATACGCTCTGTGGCGTACAACGTAAGGCATTGTATGACACGTTTTGTAAATAACATTATATTTACGACCTACGATAGGCCATGAGGTCACTCAGCGACTTGGTGTACAAACTCTCGCATTCCTTTTTGCTCAAAAACGAAAACATAACGCCGGACAATACAGGATGTACAGTACAGTACAGTACAGTACATAATTTTAATAATTTCCAAACTAAAATCAATTGTTTCTAATAGTTTATAGCCAGGAGCCACTATAGCATAGTTGGTAGAGCACTGTGTTTCCGACATGGAAATCGTGAACTTGAATCCCTATGCATATGGGATTTCTTATATCCTTCACTAAACAGTTTCCACCTGACAATGAGTTTGTTTTAGTAATCAGATACTCGGTTTTATATATATATATATATATATATATAATTTTGTACTCGCAGTATATAAACATTACACACCTGCAAACATAACAATTGGAACTTCAAAATTAGATTAAACAAAACGTATGTCTAAGTGTAGCTTGAACAAATCGTTATTAAAATTTTCAACGAATGAAGATTTCTATGGCGTCCTTAACATAACTCTCAATACCACCTTTAAATGGATCATATATTAGTGCAATATTCAACGATCGACAAATTTTCTCATAATCTGATATATGAACATAGAACTGTTTTAGCATGTAATTGTGCGCTAATATGCACCTGTTGCATTAACGGACCTAATAGCCAAGTGTGGCATCTGTATGGTAGAGTAACTGTTCTCCGGACTGCCTTATTCCATTAAACACAACGAGAGACAAAACTATTTGAGTTAATACACCAGAGTCGAGTTCCATAAAAAGAACGGCGGTAACTAGAAAATAATTTACATAAAATATCTGTTTGGAGATCACCAGATATCAAATATCAGAGATCACCTCGTAGCCTGTTTTAAATATCTAGACTATTATGCTAATGTGTGTGTGTGTGGCTGTGTATATGTCTCTCTCTCTCTCTCTCTCTCTCTCTCTGTGCGTGCGTGCGTGTGTGCGTGCGTGTGTGCGTGCGTGTGTGTGCGTGCGTGTGTGTGTGTGTGGGGGGGGAGTATTATGTAAGTTTATTAAAATATAGTTTTTTAGATGTGCGATGTTTTTAAATGTTAGTTTAACTGAGAAATTAAACGTTATAAATTTAAATTTATAACTTGTACTTTGAATCCCTAACTTATTTAAATATTTAGATACACATTAAATGCTACTGTATGATTTTAGGGTACCGCATCCTTGAATGGCTCCTGCTAGTAAGGTAACTCTTATTAAATCTACCTTACATATTTATTATAAGAAGTATTTTACCAGTTATAGCAATTAATGTAATACGGTTAGAGAGACTAATAATTAATGAATTTCGACGAAAATGATGCTCCTTATAGATACATCTAATGTAATGATATTACTATACGACGACTACCAACTGTTACTTTTCGCATGTTCACTCAGATACCTGATACGTAATGTAAACAGCTGTGGTGAGTAACAGGTGTTGTCTCCTACCAATAAATAGTTGATGGCTATAAGAAAATATGTCGTCTATTGTTATTTTTTGTCTTATTTTCCTCGAGTTATGACTCGTACTTTTATATGAACGCACTTCTTCAGACAGCACAGACACAGTACGACGATTTTCTACACTTTAGTTGTCTCGTGAAGGATGGACACTTTAATCGTAAGTATAGGCACTTATTTTGTATGTTATTTTTTATTTGTCGGCACATTTCTCATTCCAAATGTAAAGTTCTCTATAATTATGAAGTGTATCTATAATATATATATATATATATATATATATATATATATATATATATATATATATATATAATGCATGTTTATATAATGCCAGAACCAGGTAACCCTGTTCTGGGGCGCTGTACAGTATTATTATCCCTGACTCAGACCTGTTTCCAACCAGCACACATCTCAACTCCCAAGGGAGCATACAACGCATGCTGCCATTATAGGCGCGAAGCGTTACTCGGACACATAGCCATCGCGTCATGTCAGGTACTCATTTTTTATGGATGAGTGAACCAGTCGCCACATGACAACATTGTAGCTCCCGGAGATTCGAACCCGCAACCCTTCGGCTACGAGTATTGTTGTTATATAAACACCGTTTACCCGAGTGTTGTTTAATAAATGGCATTTCGTAGATATAACCGACTTTCAATTCGTCGTTGAGAAAGGTTAAAATTACAAAAGAAAACGTCACATTTTCATTCGTTTGCTTCGATTGATATTTAGTCGTGGAATAGCAATAATTATCTCGATCCCAGTTGATTAAAAAAGGTATCCAGCACAGGACAGAAATGTTCATTATTAAATTGCTGATGGCTCAATAGATAGCAATCGATGAAAAGATGAGTTAATTGGACTGACCATTATTAATAATAATAGGGATGTTAAAGTTTCATAGTCGTACAGGTCTATATCGCAAATTGAAAAACAAAATGCTCATAGGGATTACTTTTCAACTATTTTCCAACATCGATCAACTTGCAGCAACATTCTATCTGATATCCGATGTCGGGTCAAACATTTGATCTTGTTTAATTTCAGAAGATGAGACCTGGTGGCCTTGTGGTAGTGAATTTATTGTTCTTGTTGTTGGTGATGACCGTGAACATTGGCCTGGCAGATCGTAAGTTCTCTCTCTCTCTCTCTCTCTCTCTCTCTCTCCTATCTGTGATTATTATCTTTTGTAAAGTGCAGATATCACTTACGGCAGACAGAAAACAGGAAACATGGTTCCAATATTATCACCTGTCCAGGACAAGTGTTCGCTAAAGTGACATTGATTCATGACCAGAAAATAAACAACTTTAATTATCCTAAGTGTGTGTGTGTGTGCGCGTGTGTGTGTGCGCGCGCGCGCCATGTATGTGTGTGTCTGTGTGAAATGAGACTCAAGCCGCACAAACAGATAACATTGCTATCGATTTTACGATAAGATCAGATCGATTCAACAAAATAACATTAATGTGTCTGTCTAATAACATTAAGTATGACACTCAAACGCCAGGTAAACATCGAACGTTACTCTAGTAGTATTAAGTGGCGCCTCCGTGGTCTAGCGGTAGCGTGTTGGACTACGGATCACTACCACCCGTGTTCGAATCCCGGCGTGGGCATATCTGAAGGTTGTTTCGTCTTTCGCTTCGCCTCATTACCTTTGGAGGTCGCTCGGCCCATTTAGCCTACCTTGTGCACAAAAGTGGCCGTAAAACATCAATCATCATCAATCATCATCATCATCTAGCAGTATTAAATATATGACATCTACTAAAGTATTATTCAAACGTGGGATATACTTATCAGTTTCTAGGGTAATACTTCTTTTCATAATCCATGAATATTGGACACGATGAAAAGTGAAAAACATATTTAGATAAATATTTACGTTTAAAACAAACCTAGATAATAATGATCCAAGTATTAACTTCTTACAAAATTCAAAGATGAGTGGTAATGTTTCCCGTTAACGTTAATCCCATTGACCTAAATAAATGTTTTCTTTTAGGTGAACGGTTAATCCCAAGCAACTGTAATAATTATATTCTGAAATATGAATATTATATAACACAAGATGTTATTAATATCATATTATACCAAAATACAGTGTATCGTGTTAGTTAAAATAAATCACCAAAATTTATTTCACTAATTGAAATATTAATTAGTGTATCGGACTCTTTGCAGGGAGATGCTCTGTTAGGGGGTTATGGACTATTGAATTCCCCCTCGGTAGAAAAAGAATATTCGCCCTTTATTGTTATTCGCCCCTTAATAAAATGGACTATTCGCCCTTGTTGTGTTATATAATATATACATCAAATAGCATATAAGTCGGAGTAGAGTCACAGTTTGATGTTATGCTAATGTGATACGGATAACTCTTAAATGATAATAATTATTAATTATTAACTTCACTTGTATGATGAAAGGGAAAATATATATGATGCAGATAAATCGTTAGCATTTTCGGAAAAAGGGCTCCTGAAAATATTATGTAAAATTCTGAATTTCATCACATTATTTAATATATATTCTAATTATTTTCGATCATGGCTAGAATGTTGATGTGAGATTACCAAATCGAGAGACATTCTGTGTTGGCATTCAGTTTTTGTTATATTCGATGGATGCTTGGAGGATGACTCCATTAAGTAAGCTAGACAGCTCGGTCATGCATTATCAGAATTCTGTCCGAGGTTCCCCAATCCATTTAAAACTAAATTCTTTCTGCAGCGATCAAAAGATACTAAAATAGTTTTTGTTCTCTTACTTTGGGTATAATTTGGTTGTGGATTAAAGTAATATAAAGAAACACAAACTGTGTCTGTAGATATATTAAAATTTCTCTCTCTCTCATATATATATATATATATATATATATATATATATATAACATGATCGTAACTATACACTTTTTTAAATGCTAATAAAATTTGGACTTGAGAGTAAGAGTCTAGCCATTTTCTGGCATCTTTTTCCTAGTTCAGTAATCATAACTTTTAATTATTTAATTTTTACTTTACCAGGCAAGAGGGAGTATTTCGAAATCCATGTACATAAGAACTGCACTAAACTAACACCTAGAAGAATTAAAATCAATTGCATTAATGTCTCGTCTATCCGATCCTGATTATTGATTATATTGATTGTTGTTGAGTGGAGAGAAAAAAAACCAGTGCCATTTTCTATTCACTTTTTGCGCTTTTCAATTTCGGTAGGAGGCATTTACCTCCATTGCCTCAATGTAGTTACGGCCATGTATAATGTATTTATAAAACGCCGTATATCCAAAAATTCACCCTGTGCATTTACATAAAATGACTGTTAAAATGGATTAATAGAAGATTATATATAATACTAGTTTTGTGTATCAAAGTCGACCGTTACATACGTCTGCCTTGATGAAGCCGGGTCAAAGTGCGTGTCCTAGTTATAGACTTCATTTTATTTCAACTGTTCTTAATTCGCAATGTTTAACATGCCAACCTTTCTTCATATCGATGTAAATTAGTCATCCCGGGCCGGAATACTAACATAACTGTTTATTTATTTTTGTGTTCCTACGCAGCACTAGTAACCTTAAGTAGTCCAACAATCAGGTTGACTACGGGCAATGATAATTGCAGTTAAGAAAGTATCTGATGTACCATATGGGACGATCGAGCTAATTACATTCATTACATGCATTGTTTAGTTCCAGGTGTGATAAGAGCCGAGGTTAAACAAAGCAGTTATTTTTTCACATATAATTTGAAGGTTTATAAGATGACTCCTAAGACCCTTAATATTCTTGCAAATATGATTAAGGCATCCATTTATGTGAATAATGTAGCTTATATATATCTATATATCTATATATATATATAATTAGGCCCTTCCCTGTGTGAGCTGCCTGCCAGTACTGGTTTATGTAAAGCATACTTCGAGAGATACTACTTCAACACCCAAGTCGGGGAATGTCAGACCTTCGTCTATGGCGGCTGTGGTGGAAACGAAAACAATTTTGAGAGGAAGGAAGATTGTGAAAGTACCTGTTCCAGGTAGGACCTCTTAACTATCACATACCATGGCGGAGGGACATAATACAAAGACGAACGTTATGACGATAACCTAATGGTATTAATTAATATATTGTACATTATTTGAGCGATATTTTTTCTCTTTCGCAGGTAAGTCATATACTTTCCAAGAACTACACTAAAGTGAGATTCAACAAATCTAGGATTCAAATGGATCATGATAACGCTTAAAATAAGCGGAATAAATGAGAAATATTGTGGGCATCTTGTTTGTGGAGTTGTTCATTTGACGCACATCTCAATCTGAGCGCAGATGTTTTATGATACAGTTTCACTGTTTTAATTATGAACAACTTGTTTATTTTTTGATGTTGCAGCCCTTCTGCATTAACGCCGAATAGCGCAACAATTCATATTATAATCAACGTGATTGCTCATTATTTTATAAAGGAAGTGATAATTGGCAGCGATTAAACTCAGACAACAGATTACCGGATAAAACATACCATCAAGATTATAATTTTAGTGATCCAAGTTTGACAGCCATCTAACTACCAGGTGTTTGTCAAATTATTCCTCGAGACGCGGATGTTTAACACGGATGCTAAGTACTTTGATCATTCGTCAACGAGTACACGGACACGTTATGAGTTTTGGGGGGGTTACCCCTATTTTTTAGACACGCTTACATATTTACAAACTCGCTACTGCGCAGCTCAGAACATACATGGAACGTGTCATCCATATAATGCGACCTTTAAGTGCATTGATAACCCATGTTAACTGACTAAGGAACTTAAGATCCAACAACAACCATATTTTGTATACCTTTATTAAAACGTCTATGTACAATAACGTAGTTTAAAATATTGGAACCATATACTTCATAAAATACACTTTCTTAAAAGTATCGTATTAGAAAGAAAAAAAGCTTTAGGCCTACAGCGGAAAAATACGGTAATGATGACAAGATAATATGTAATTTATAGTTAAGGTTGTTACTGATGCAGAAAATCAAATTGTTCGGGATACATCCATCCATACACAGATAAGTAGTACTCATTTATACATATACTGCCAGAAATATTTACGCAATATAGGAAGTAGATAAATCGTTATGGCCTTTGGATTGACATCGTTTTCCGTCTGGTTTCTGTCAGAGACGCCAAGTCATCAAGTTTCAAGTTGAAGAAGTAAGAACGCCTAACGTCTGTTAATCTTTTAGGATTCATGGAGACTTCAACACTCTTCTCCCGATGAGGACGGTTGAGGTAATGCCGCTATAGAATCCGTTGCTTATCGAACAAATGAAGTAAACCGTAATGCGCTAACTGATGAGAAAAGACTTCCCCACGACCCACAGATGAACAAGATGTCTTCTAGAGTAACATCAAGATTCCATTATTTGATGCAACCACGGAAGAGTCCGATGATCCAGAATGATTTTGGCATGTAGCGTCACACGTGTAGACGCCAGTTACCGAGTATGCTCACGAGTGCTGTCAGGTATGACACCGTCGTGACACCTGGGGCCAATCAGATATACAAGAGCAATTTACGCTATCTTCGAGGTATCTATTCAGATCGAGCATCTATTCAGATCGAGCATAGAGAACTCTAGATTTCGTAATTTAGAACCCAAAAAGAAAGAAAAAAGAATTTCATATAAGGTTCACCAAACTTTCTTTAACTCTATATGTAACAACAAAAGAAAATAAAACTATTTAGTGTCAATAAAACAAACTCACTAATATCACCATCAACATTAAAAAGAAATATACCTTGCCAGGAGTTAAAAAGGTACTTGATAATTTATTTTGATTTATCTCTCTCTCTCTCTCTCTCTCTCTCTCTCTCTCTCTCTCTCTCGCTCACACACACACATACACACACACACACACACACACACAGGTGTGCGAGCACTCACATATTTCTTGTTACAAGGTTACTAATGGAGATTACTAATGGAGAATAAATAAAGTATTTGATGAAATAACTACGATATTCTTTTCTGTGTGTGGTGAACTTAAACAATCGAATCATGTTAGCGACTGAATAAACAATAAACAATCGATAAGAAGTTCCTTACTTGGAAGATGACAAAGAAAAATCAACAAAAACACATATAGGCCATTTCTGGGTAACGACCGAAACTAAATGAAATTGCACTGGAATGGAATTATTTACATAATAGCAGTTTATAATAAGTAGTAGTAGTAATAATAGTAGTAGAAGTAGTAGTACCTCTAGAAGCATTATGATAGGACACATCTTGTGATTATTTTCTTTTCTCCTGTAATCATCTATAACAGGATTATATGACGCATAGAAATTAAAGATCGATATCGATAGACAACACATGGAGAACATAACAAACATAATATTGGATACAAGTTTCTTAATCAATCTGATTAAAACGTAAGTGTCTGTTTATGTCCCGTATAATTCTCACACCTATACATACCTGGATGTTCTCATTCTGAATGACATTAGATTAATAAATATTTTTATCAGAACCACTCTTCAGTCTTCAAAATTCTCCTATTTGATATTTAATTCGCTTTGTTATATCACACTGTTTTGCCTATGACCAATTATTAACGTATTAATAATTTATAATATACTTATCGATATTTGGTCTCAAAAATTAATTTCTATTTCCCAAACAATCGTTAAGTCAGTATGGAACGAAGTAAAGTAGAAATAAACCTAAAGTTTCGAATAATCTCTTCAAATATTTTACATAAATTTACATTAAGTGGCTGCTTCTCTCGAATAATTCCTACGTGTAATCATTTATGAATATAGACGATTTAGGAATAAGAAAGTTTTTAATTGTTGACCAAATATAATGTAAGAGGTGCTGTTTGTTTTCATAAACCTGGAACCTATCTAGCCATAACGAACGCTTCAATCAGTCACATAATATTCTCGGGACGTCATGATATATGAATCTAGTCCTTAATCAGGTTAGGATATAAAGCAACAGCTTACCTCGAACATATAACATCCCACAATATGTACTGTTTGTATGTTCATCAAAATATGTCATTTATCTCATCAGTGGTAGAAGTGATATCACCTGCAGCTGGATTCACCACAATAACAAATACAGGCCACTTTATTTTTCAAACAGTTCCCATCAGGTTTAAGTGTTACTGGGGCGCTATTGTCGTGTGTTATACAAGTTTGAAACCAAATCTAGGATTTCACCATATCCTGGTCACATTTTACCCAATCCTGGCCGTTGATTAGGTACTTTTCACCTAGCCATAATTTGGCAATTCACTGATTTGTCCATCGGCTGTCACTCACACTCCAGGTCGTACCATCAGGAGCAGTTTCCAACTCAAAACTATTCAGAGCCCGAGTGGTCTTCCCCTCAGGTATCATATGTGGTGGCGTCTTCCCTCCGTCAGCATTAACTGCTGCAATAACTTATCATTTCCATGTTCCCACTTGACTTACTGTCCGGATATTTTGTACCAGACCTACCCAGTACCTTCATTGGCTTGTGATCAAGGACAATTCCAGTTTCATCCAGGTTCCAAATGTTGGCGCCATGTTTATCAAACATGTTGTGCTTAATCTAGGTTCAGACAAACTTCCCGGTCTATACCCTGATGCTGAACAGCTGCTGTTGATTCTGATTTTCTTTACTTCAGATCAGGGTGTTGTTTCAGAATTCCACACCAGTTATTTTGATGCTTTTCTACCTTTGAACTTCATACCATACCTTTTCGCATACTGCCCAGTATATATATCGGAAACTGTTTCTTGCCGAATCCTACGCCCATGTCTGCCATGTAACATGCATAGTCGACCAGTTTTCTAGCTTGTTGATGAGTGAACCTGGACATCCTCCACGACTTTGCACCAAGTTTTGCCTTCTAATTGCAGTGTTGCCCGTGGTACATTAAATGTGGTTTGGGCTGCTCCCTGGGACGTCTCGCTTGACTTGACCGCCTGAACTCCCGCTACCCTGTCAGTCTCACTCCAAAGCCTAGTGTGTATGGGCTTTGAGCGCGGGTAGGAACTGTTGTTCAGTTAACATCACTATTATGCGACTTACACTCAGCCCATGAAACATGTATCACACAGACCTAGATCGTATGAGCTTATTATTAATCGTTCACAAGGAATAATACGATTACCTGATCGATTAATAACTCAAGTACTACAATGTTATTATAACGTACCCGTGTCATTTTATTATGCAATTGTAATGTATTAACTTCTTTCCTTTGGCTTATGATAGGCCACTATTGACATTTTAAAGCATTAATATTTACTACATTATGGCCGTTCACTCTTGGTGTTTTTAATTATCAAAAACAGACTAACATTCCCACATATTTGACATTAACCCAAACCTAGACACTTTTAAGCTAAACCTGACCGTGGCCAGGTTTAGTAATATACGATGGCCAGGTTGATGTGAACTGACTGGATATATATTCTAGCATAGAATGACATGAAGGGACCGTTTTCACACAGAAAACCTATTTAAAACATATTTTAAACGTGTTAAAGCCTACAATGGCCTTACTTGTGCTCTATAACATACAATTTACTTAGTGGCAAGATTGAGAAAAGTTTTAAAATTAAACTTTTGGGTAAAAATGTTATTCACACATCAACTTGCCGCGCGTCGTAATGGACCAGTTGCCAGTTAGGTAGTTTTCCCAACTGTTCGCTAGGTGCAGCACTGTTTTCGCAATATCCGGCGAGGTTGGCCAACTAGAGACTGAAAACAACATACAAATCCTACGATTTAGATCTAATTCGGAATATCTAGGCAGATAGACAGCTTTATCTCACCAGAATGGCCCCACATATACATATACATGATATAGGGAAAACAAGAGTCCGAAAACCGGAGTTTTACTAAGAATATTCCCGCGTCGCTGTTTATATGGAAAGAATATACGGGAGATCCCGGAGATGGCGGACAACCGTGTTTGTTTACAATTATTAATCGCTTGTTAACAGCAATGGCATGCACTTAAAACCGAAGAGGAAGTGCATCTTCTATTAGCTTAACTGGTATTCTATCCAAAAACAACAGTCATCGCAAACAAGTTTTGATAGTTGCGAGTAACTGGCGTATTATTACAAGGCGTTTTCAGTGTTGTTGATCCATCAGCCTGTCAAACCACTTGCCGTTAGGGGGACTGTCAGAGGCAGTTTAGCAACGGGTCGTATACAAATATATATCCAGACATAATTTCTAGTTGTACTGGTATGTTTTCCCTGCTGGTCAAAATTGAGCAGCGAAGATGATAAACATAATCCAACACACACGTGGATGTCTGCCAATGTCATTTATCACGACTCGGCGCAGAGAATGTCGGCCGGTCCGAGTCGCTTATCTTGTTTATATGCCTTTCTATCTGAACCTTTCGATGTTTTAAGATTTTCGCGATAAAATTGCCGAGTTTACTGATTCAATGAAATGCGTGTCAAGTTGATATCGGTTTCGGAAAAGTGGTGTTTTTTTCCCCTACATGTACGTATCGGTGTCTGATTAGATCTGGGAGGTGGAGTGCCAGTGATTAACCTCCTCGGAAGTCGGGACAGCGCCTCCCAGCGAATGTTTGTCCGGATCTGGCAACTGGTTTTGTTGGTTTTGTTGTTCGGGGAGAATCCCCAGGCTGTCGCTTAATCAGCACAGCCTCTATGTTGGAGTGGTTGAGGAACCTCCTCCCCCACCACTCAAAGAGGAGCAGTATGGAAAGATGGAGCTGAAATACCACGAGGGTGGTCACTGCCAGAGTGTTTTACGTCCTCAGGGGGTTTTAACGTCCCCTTTATTTTAAATAATTCAGTGGAGACGGCAGCGCCATTTAACGTGGTCATCTACCCACGATGTAGTGAGTCGAGAAATTAATCCCTGGAAAAGTTTCGACCTCTTACGGGGTTCGAACCTGTGACCGTTGGCACCAAGTGCCGGGTACTTAACCGCTAGGCCACCGGAGCTCACTATCTGGCAACTAAGCCATTCAAAACATGATGACAGAGTGCCACGTGTCAAAATGATAGTACCAGTAGATGGCACCAAAACATATCCATCTCATTGCAACTGGTCAGGATTTATCCGTGACAGCGTGCATAACTGTCAGGCAGTTTGTGTGCAGGAGGAAACAAATTAAAATCAATTCCAAATGGATTAATATAACAAATGAATTTTGTATATCAGAACTAATATGATATGTATGTGTCACTATATTACAACTAGAATACAGTAATGAACATAAAACAGTTTAATAACAACAAACTATTTAATAATAACAAACTATTCAATATGTACAATAAGAGTGACTCATTCATACGAAGTTACTCACACAGTATCCCGATATATATATATATATATATATATATATATATATATATATATATATATATATATATATCAGCAATCCCGGTATAGACGTGGCCGTAGATATCAGCTGAGAAGGTATCAACAGTAGATCTTCTGGGGTGTCTCTAAGGGATCAAAATGTCCTTTTAAACAACTTCAGTACATCATGGCTGGAAGGTTCTCAACTGTCAATCACAGTTCGTAAACAACACTTTGTGTTCGCAAATCTTGTATAATGTCTATGGCATGTCCTTAGTGCTTTAGCTTCCTGTTTTATAGCAAGATTCTGGCTACCAAGTTTTCTTTGTTTGAGTTGCGTTTTGTTGTTCGGGGAGAATCCCCAGGCTGTCGCTTATTCGGCACAGCCTCAATGTTGGAGTGGTTGAGAAACCTCCTCCCCCACCACTCAAAGTGAAGCAGTACGGAAAGATGGAGCCGAAATACCCTGAAGGTGGTCACTGCCAGAGTGTTTTACGTCCTCAGGTTTTTTTAACGTCCCCCTTTATTTTAAATAATACATTGGAGACGGCAGCACCATTTAACGTGGTCAGCTACCCATGATGTTGTGAGCCGAGAAATTAATCTCTGGAAAAGTTTCGACCTCTTACGGGGTTCGAACCTGTGACCGTTGTCACCAAGTGCCAGGTGCTTAACCGCTAGGCCACTGGAGCTCACCTTCTTTGTTTGGTGTTATGTTAAGGAGAATTGATACCCCAGGCCTTCGCAGTAGAGCCTCTTTGTTTGAAGCAATGCTGTTGATTATATAGACGATTCACGATTTCAGAATATTCCCAAGCGAATCAGGTGATCCACAGACAGTCAACCGATGACCAATCACAACACAGAAAAAATATCACGCCACTGATCAATTTAGGTGAAATACCTGTATTAAAAAAACTTCTGTAACACGCTTGATTTTGGAAAAGAAATGAATGGCTTATGTTTGGATTATATTGTAGAGTAGTGGACGAGTATGTATGAATTTAACAATCCCTTCCAAAGATTGGAAATTAATCCCTTGGTTGTTATTATTGTTTAAATTTAAGAATATTTAAGCATGAATTAAAATGTAATTCTACATGCATATGCTACTCGACACATAGAAGTACACTGGGTAATATATTACCAATTTAAATAATTTGATCTTTGAAAACCACATCATTTATATAACCGAGTGTATGTTATACATCTTATCGAAATACCTGATTATATAGGCTCAAAAGTGATGAAGGTACTTAAAAAAATATCTATTCACTGATAATTGTTTTTACCAAACAGTCAATTCACATTAATAATACTTCAATAAAGAATATATATTATCTTTGCTAAAATACAACTATATGAGAAACATTACCGATTTAAACAGTTTTATTACCACATTCCAACACCATAAAGATAAGACACAAAAATCAATGTACTTTGGTGAAGTCTTACGTTTCTCGAATATGTCACTTATATTAGTTTTATGGCGACCCGGGAAAATGCCGTTTCAAATATGGGCTCGTATTGGTAGAATGTCTGGTAGCAGTGTTCATTGATTAATAAATCATTTAAACTGTAATATAGGCATATATTATCTTTTAATTAATACAACAGTGAAAGAAAGGTATGTCACCAGCATATTCTTTGTATCGAATTCATTCACCTCAAAAATTAATTTAATGAACAAATTAGCTAACTATGTGTGTGTGTTTTTTTTTAGGGTACATATAAATGGGCAACAGGCACAGAGCATCAACATATCTAAACATCCTTCGAGACCTACCTCCATAAATCTAAATACAAATACAACTATACATACATTAATCTAAAAATTAAATGTTCAATACCTCCACATATTGATAAATGTGTGCGTATACCTAAGCATGTGTCTGGTCTACTCATCAGCCTGTGGGAACCAGCTAATTCGCTTTTCGTACGCGACAAATATGTCACGCCCACAGGAAAGCGGCTACATGCAGGCTACGTACAAAAAGCGGAAGCACGTAAAAATCATACCATTTGATACCACAGCTCGCAACAAACAACACGTGCGTGTGGTTCAATGGTGACTTGCTACATACATATCATAACTATTTTGACACCACAGTTTACATTCAACAATAATTTTCTGTGGTCCAAAAGAAACCTGTATATACAACATTTCGATACCTCAGATGCTGACTTCAGCTTTATTCTGGGTTCGAAAAACTAAATAAATCCTACCTATATGAACCATATATATCGATACACGTCCGATTAGTCTGGCGTCGAAGTTCTTCTCTAACCTAAGTGAAAAGTTAGGCCTTTTATATACCCTCAACGTGTTAACTAACGTTACAGTTTGTTCACCACAAGAGCATGTACACTAACTCAGTATGGACTCACTGAAGCGATTTAACTAAAATAAAAATAAATGTAGCAATACTGCACAATGGAATTATTACTGGACTAGAACGAAATATCGTCTCAAACCTGAGTAAATACTATGATTTACTCGAACCTAACAGCTAATCCTCATATGTTTCCGTTCATCACTAAGTGAACGTTCATTCACGCCTAATTTAGCGTCCCTAAGTATATGCAGTTAGGTGTGGTGGGATCTAAATTAAAGCGCCTATCCACTTGATCTATTTGACCCATGGTCGAGAACAGCGAATTTCGGGCAGATCTCCGATACTGCGAATGACACGTCAGGATTATAATAGCTATACATTTAACACATTTCCTATATCAGTGTAACCCAATTACTCATAATATGAGTAGTTCAGATAAGGTGATTTTATTATACAATGGGATGATCTCATCTACTTAATCACTTAATGTCTAAAATATATTTCATATCTCATATTTGGTAACATGTCCTTTTTCAATATTTCTAACCTTTACAGCCTTTACAAGAGAACGTTTGTTTCTTTGTATTATCATTGATAAGCTTGTTTTGTTGACCAACCGCTATATCAGTTAAGCCAAGGAGATAGCCCTCACGTATGAAATCAAAGATAACAAATTGGCGGCGCATTTAATACCCAGCGTATCCTATCATTTTATGTTTGTTTACAACGAACTAACACTGCTTTATACAGTGTTACGCTGTGAAATGTTTTAGATAACGTTGTATTTCCTATATGTGTCATCCAGCCATCGCTATATGTGACATCGAATACAACTTCACAGATAAACCGCCCTTCTACAATCTATATCGGATAATAATAAACTCATGTTTAACGTATTGCAACGATCACTATCTTATGCTGGGTCTGGCATAATGAGAAAGCAATCCTTAATCCAATAAACATCTGTAATTGATAACAGGTGATTTATTTTAACAGTACTATTTATGTTGTGAAGAAATCCGATGACTCTTTATGATGCCTGTCTGGTTTCAAATATATATAAATACTTTGATAAAAGACGGATTTAGTTCGCGTTCAGTGATGCCTAGTTGACTCGCAAGTAATTGCATTTATTAATTTTAATTTTGAATGCTGGGGTGCTTATTTTCTGCCGAAACACTTACCGTTGTTTTGAACAAATAATTGGATTTTGAGTCATCCATAGTGGAATATCAGCAATACAGTGTTCTAAATTCTTCATGAAAGAGGAGAAATCTAACTCAATGTCAGGATCCAGTGTTATTACAGTTGTGTGTAATTAGCATACAAGTGATATTTAACGCCATATTGCTGCGCAATCATTCCAAGAGGACGGGTATACATTCTGAAACCCAAAAAAACAAGAACTGAACCCTGTGGTACACCAGATAACAAAAACTGAATGTTAGATAAAATACTAGGAACAGACACTCTCTGGGAGCGTTGTTTCAGATAGGATCGAAACCATTCAAGTACTTTACCTGACAGACCAAACATGTCTTTTAACCTAGAGAAAAGTACATTATGGTCAACTGTATCAAATGGAGCAAACAGGTCCATAAGAATAAGTATTGCTGGCTTACCTTGATCAGTTGACATCATAATATAATTTTCACTCGAACCAAGGCTTTTTCAATGCTGTGACCACTTTTATATTCTGATTTACCAGAGCCAAGGGTATTTTTAACTAGAATTTTACTGACCTTGAGCATTTTCTTTGTACATAAAGGTGCATGCTGATCTATCATAGAGATCCACCAGATGATCCACATCATCAGGTGGATCCAATTTCAAGGGCCGTGGATTTTGTGGATTTTGTCTTCGGATTAGTGAGTACTCTAAAACAGTAGCCCGACAGGATTATTGCCATTTTGAGGCAAGATATGAGGTAGTCTCAAGTTCGTTTTCCGTAGAATGATTTTCCGGTGTTTTGGAGCTCTTCGCGGTGAATGATGATGTTTTGTGCAAATGGTAGGTTAAATGGGCGGAGCGACCTCCAAATGTAATGAAGCGACATCAAAGATGAAACACCCTTCATATATGCCCACACCGAGATTCGAACTCAGGTGGTAATGATCTGTGATCCAATATGCTACCAGTTAGTCCACGGAGGCGCCCATCTCTTCGCGGTGGAAGAAATGCACGAACATTCTTGGCTTGATCGATTTAGTTCCACCAAGAACTCTAGACGATCTATGAAAATGTGTTGATAATTTTACCAAATATCCACTAAAATGAGTAAATAATTTTATGTTAATATTATAAGTAGATGATATTATATTCTGATATTATTTTAGGTTTGATTTGGAAAAATGTTACATCTTATAGGAATCAATGCAGCACCAACTTGCGGATCGTCACCGTTCACGGTAAATAAATGACACTTAACAATCACAATGCCATTGCCAATCGTCAATGATGACACGATCTAGCAATGTTTATTTGGTGGATGGTTTATTGTGTATAAAAAATCAGGCAATTAAATGGTTGACAGCTGATGTCACACACCTTATTCCAGTTTTTTGAACTGTCAGAAATTTAGAATCTGTCTATAAGAGATGACCCTCTGCTTTTATTCATTACAGAAATATGTACCACGGCATCAGCCCTCAAGCAGTGTGGAATCCAAGTAATACTCCACTGGGTTCCAAGCCACATTAATCTTGATAAACATTAATTTTGATAAATTAGCAAACGAAGCCACGAGCCTAGACGTCATCGAATATGCCGAACATACCCCAGGCACATTCAACTATCTTGTTAACAGATTCATCTCTAATCGACTGGAATCGATCTACACAGACTACACATCAGCATCAAAGGATTGGTACCAGAAGACCACTGTAGTTGGACATAATATCCTTAACAACAGATTGGCCGACAGCCAACTCAGAAGACTACGTTTCTGGGCTTACACAAGAAACTTCACCGGCGCGTCACCCCTAACACTATGCCGGCACTGTCAACAAGTGTACGACCCGATACATTATCTGCTCAGCTGCCCAGCCTACCCGAAGCAGCGAAGAATACTTAAAGGTCATCTCCGCCCAGAAGACTACAAACTTCCAGACCGCCACCTAGTAGCATTGCTCAAAAGGAAATCAACATTCCTACCAGACTTCATAACTCCACTTCTCCAGAAAGATCCCTACATATACTAAGGACAGATCAGACCGCCCCTATGGACTAGTGGATAAGAGCGTGGGACTTCCGTACCCATAGTCCATGCTGTTCGGGAGGCCGGAGGTTCGGATCCCGGCCGCGACATTATAGTAGGAGGAGGTTTTAGTCCAACCAGGCAACTGGTAAGGTTTTTTCTCCTCCGAAAGTGACTTTTATAGTAAACTGAGGTGCCACCTATGTTAAACAACTCCCAGTCAACACCAGGTGGCTGTTCCCAATAGGCGACAGCCAGGGGTCTCTACTCCAAACTTAAACAAGTTACAAGTTATTCATTAGTGAGCGCCGGTGGCATAGTGGTTAAGCACCCGACACTTGGTGCCAACGGTCACAGGTTCGAACCCTGTAAGAGGTCGAAACTTTTCCAGAGATTAATTTCTCGGCTCACAACATCGTGGGTGACTGACCACGTTAAATGGCGCTGCGTTAAAACCCCCCTGAGGACGTAAAACACTCTGGCAGTGACCACCTTCAGGGTATTTCGGCTCCATCTTTCCGTACTACTCCCCTGTGAGTGGTGGAGAAGAGGTTTCGTAACCACTCCAACATAGAGTCTGTGCCGAATAAGCGACAGCCTGGGGATTCTCCCCGAACAACAAAACTTTTATTCATTCTAATCTACTGCTACCACTTATTAGTGATGCAAGAGACATGATTATACAAATATTACTCCTGTTTTGCAATACTGGTGTTTGTGTGTAGAAATCTTGTGTAGTGTACCAGAATGGCTGGATATACAAAACAACAGTGGGCTTCAATTATGAAGGGACCCAGTACTCCAACAAGTGTAAAAAACGAACACTTTTCAATAGATCAGGTATTTCAACGACTGCTCCTCAATGCGGACCCAGACATTCCTGGCATGATGGCTCATGTCAACCTTATGATGACATTGAGTCCATCGACTTTATGTTGGCAAAGGTACCTTAATTCCTTGAATGGTAGCCAGTAGAATCATTGAATCTGGTCTCTCGCCTATATATATATATATATATATATATATATATATGTGTGTGTGTGTGTGTGTGTGTGTGTGTGTATGTGTGTATGTGTGTAACTATTTTGACACCACAGTTTACATTCAACTGTAATTTCTGTGGTCCAAAGGAAACCTGTATACAAAACATTTCGACACCTCAGAATGTTGAATGTAAACTGTGGTGTCAAAATAGTTTGATATGTATGTAGCAAGTCACCATTGAACCACACGCACGTGTTGTTTGTTGCGAGCTGTGGTATCAAATGGTATGTTTTACGTGCTTCCGTGTTTTGTACGTAGCCCGCATGTAGCCGCTTTCCTGTGGGCGTGACATATCTGTCGCGTACGAAAAGCGAATTAGCTGGTTCCCACATGCTGATGAGTAGACCAGACACATGCTTAGGTATACGCACACATCTATCAATGTGTGGAGGTATGGAACATTTTATTTTTAGATTAATGTATGTATAGTTGTATTTAGATTTAGATTTATGGAGGTAGGTTTCGAAGGATGTTTAGATATGTTGATGCTCTGTGCCTGTTGCCTCTTACTATGTACCCTAAAACGCACGCGCGCGCGCGCACACACACACACACATGTGCACAATTTGAGATTTTTATCGGTTATCCATTATATATATATATATATAGTCAGTCGTATACAATACATGGTTATCTCACGACTGATGCTTGTAAATTCATAGCGTAATAGCTATTAATGTATACTTATGTAAAGTATCTGGATACTTTAATGTGTCTTCGTAATCGTTCACATCAGCTACATGTATACGATGATGACACTCACATCTCCAGACATTTGAGCTATTAGTGTCATAAAGGGAGCTATTAGTGTCATAAAGGGAGCTATTAGTGTCATAAAGGGAGATATTAGTGTCATAAAGGGAGCTATTAGTGTCATAAAGGGAGCTATTAGTGTCATAAAGGGAGCTAGATGACGTGTGGAATAGTAAATCGACTTATAGATGTATGGATAACCAATAAATAGGTCAAAGTATACTTGGTCTCTCTCTCTCTCTCCCCCCCCCTCTCTCTCTCTCTCTCCCTCTCTCTCTCTGTATTCTCTTACAAATGTTGTTCAGGTTTTAAGGATTACAATTTTTAAATGGTAGTTGGTAATTTGTATTTATAATCAAGATGGAACTTTTAGAGTGTATTTGATACTACGTTCTTACGTGTCATTATTTTTGTTCTTATCTTGAGTTTAAATTAATAAAATTTCTATCAGATCATTGAACCATATTAAAATATATTTATTAATATAAAGGTTACAATACCTTATTTGTAATATTTGAATAATTCCTATTTAAGATGATTGTTTGCAGGAGGTTGATGTGTATTGTAATTGTTCATATTGCCGTCTATTGTCTATTTGTCACCAGTTCACAGGCTCATAATCGCCACATTTTGCACTTTGACAATTTCACCAGCACAATAAATTCTCCTGAAATAAAATACTTCAGGCCGTTTCATTTCATTTGCTTAAAATTTTCAGTTCACTTTCATTACATTAAGTCTTCAAATTTACAGAAAATTATATTACAGTAATTACAAAATATTAGATAAAATTATTCAGTTATAATATCACTATTTGACTAGAGTACAGGTGTATTAAAAAGACGGCATCAATAGCATATTAAGAATATAACGGCTGTTAGGGTCATTCCTCAATAAAAGCTGACGAACACTGTCAGTTATACCATCAGGTACATTATAACATTTCTTCACATTTCTGGGAACACCTCCTGGATACCATTTGTTTATAGATATAACATATGTCTAATAAATGAGAGATCATATTTATTACATATTTTATGATCATGAGATACGAAATCGAAGAGATATTTCCGATACCCACGGATATCCATATTTAGGATATATATAAAATATAATATAATATAATATATACATAAACTGCCCTAAAGTGTTAAAACCGCCTTAAACTGCCTCAAATTGCCTTAAAGCTATCCCTGTCTAAAGGTACACTGAAGATTCCGTTATTATATAAAAACAATGATATTGTGGAAATTAAACCAAACTACAAACAAAAGGTGCAAGCAGGTAAATATACATACTGGCATTTTGTATATTTACCTGATCAACTGGCCTTTATTTTCTAGTGCTTTTTCATCCTGTCAACCTTTGGAAAGGTCATTTCATAGCAAAATGAAATATACCTGGCCAACGTTTTGCACCCTCACAAAATATTCTCAAACAGCATCTTGGGGTCTACCACCTTTGTTTGTTATACTCAAGTACAGGACATGCTTTTAATGGCTAAATATGTTTTGATGCCTTTCTATGCCATAAGCTGCTTTAAACCTGTTTCTTACATCTCTAGCACATATGCAACAATTGAAAAGGGAATTATTAATATTTTAGGGCATGTTTAATATAACACTTTTATTGTTTTTTATGAACTATTAAAGCAGTTTTTACAGGTAAAAATCACCTGGTAAAAACCACCCTGCCGTTAACCTGCCAACGTTATTTAGCAACAATAATATTATGTCCAATAGTTCATAGATTTCAAATCTTTACAGTTAAAAGACCATATTTTAAAATAAACAAACGTGCTCTTTTCTTCCACAGTGAATTAATTAATATATCAATTGTTTGGTCTTTAAAGTGCACGTCTTATAATAGGAAACATTGGCTACTCAATAAATATAGTAATACAAGGAACATTATGGTTGCGAGCGATCATAGGAGGGACGCGTTATGACGAATACTGCTGTTATCATTACGACCAGGCAAATGAGACCTGTGCACCCTTTGTTGACGTTCTACAAGATGATATTCCAGTTGCTGATGCTGGTAACGAGGACGATGATCCCGATGGCTTGAGAACAGACAAACATGATGACGACTTTACAGCTCTCCTTGTCTGGATTGTGGTTCACAAATACAAATTATACTCAACTTCGTTCAGATATATCACCACCATCAAGGCTCGTTATGACCAATATCATAACATCATTATCTGTAAAATACGGGGTTGACTGAACTACTTTTTTTTTGCACTTGAGTAAGAGTAGAAGTAAGCCTCTTCAAAACTACTTGAGTAGAAGTAAAAGTAAACTTGTAAAAGGAAAAATGAACTTGAATAAAAAAAAAACTATTTTCTAAACGTAATTGAAGTAAAGTAGAGGTAGAAATAGAAGATAAAATTTATTGTAACACAAAAACTGATAATCAGATATATACAAGATAAAAAAACACAGACGTGAACATGTGCTGCCACCTTGAGTTCACTGAACAAAGCGCTTATTCAACTTCAGCAAAAGCGGATTTTCAAAGTTGGTGTCGCCAATGCGAGCCCTCATTGGGGTGAAT
>JAODUP010000066.1:872500-909630 GCA_025642065.1 Paralvinella palmiformis | reverse complement strand
CTAAACGGCGTCCCCCAAAAGACGCAAATAGTCCCGGAATATCAGCTCTATTTTTTCTTAGAACGCATGGCCCGGGAAACATACGTCTCCACGACAAAAAGGGGGAACATTTTAAACCCCACATAATATCCCTTTGGGATATTTGCTGGAGGGTCAAATACCTCATAACATACAAATCCAATAAATTCTATGCTACTCGTCACTAACCCTTTATATCAAATATTACAAAATTGGTAAAAGAAAACACGAACCTCAATCTTTTCAGGGCAATGTGTTTTAGCTGTGATAATAAGGCACAGGCACAGAGAATCTCGAACCGTGAATTCAAACTCTGGATGTTTCTTCAGTGGACTGAACCCAGAGTGGCGACTTTTCTTGCTGAGACATGTGTAATGTCTCACCAGTCCCTAAGCCACCAAGCAAAATCAAAATACGAATCACCTACAGCCGTGGAGTTTGGGTGTTAAACACCCAAGTCAGATCACGGCAGTAGTGAGAATGTTTAGCTTAATTATCTAAGCAGCCCTATTTATAGCTATTTTTCAATTGCTATATCTTTCTTCAAAGCAATACTATATAAACCATATAACCAATTGTCACTGTCTTCAAAGATCAGTTTTTACAACGGGCAGGCGTCATGAAGCGACTACTATTAAAACTGTTTAGCTTAATTGCTATTAAAAGACTGACATCTGCGCTGAAGCATACCGTAATAGCGCGTCATAGCTTCCGTACTGTTTCAACTATGTTATCATTTTCAAACCTGACCTAACGTCTTCTATTCTAACTATTGTAGTTCTTAAATGTTATTTATGACAAGCAGATTAGAGCTAATCTTGAATGTTTGTGTTTGTGTGTGTGTTAGTGTGTTTGTGTGAGATATGCGCGTAAATTTGTGCGTGTATGTGTTTGTGTTTTCTCTTTGTGGGTGTGCATGTTGCGTGTGTGTGTGTGTGTGTGTGTGTGTGTGTGTGTGTGTGTGTGTGTGTGTGTGTGTGTGTGTGGCGTGTGCGTGTGTGTGTGTGGTGTATGTGTGTGTGGATGTATGGATGGATGGATGCTCTTTATTTCCCCTTCCGGGAGTACATAACAAATGTTATGAATAACAGTAACTATATATACAGGCATTTACACACATCTATATGATAAAATGTTCATTGCTATGGGAAGCGCTTGTCTAGCGCATGACCTCCATTAGAGATATCAGTTCATTTCCAGCTATACAACAAAATTCAATGTAATTATCGATATCATTAAATAAAGAATTCTTTGGTCTGTAGAACTGAGCAATTGAACTTCTTGTTCACAATCTAATGTGTCAAGAATATTGTCCCAGGCTTTAGAGCGTGAATCAACTATTCCTTCGCACCTCATTACATAGCGTTCAACGATATCGGTGTGTGCGTGTGTGTGTGTGTGTGCGTGTGTGTGTGTTCATATCCGTCTCTCGCTTTGTCAGCCCGTCCATCTGTGTCCATCTGTGTCTGTTGGCCTGTCTACCTGGCTGACTGTCTTTCCGTTCACCCCATTCATCTAGCTTATTACTCTAAATGGGTTTATCCGCGTGCCTTTCCTCATGTCTGCCCATTCGTCTCTATCACTGTCATCTAGTAGCAATCTAATCGTTCAAATATACTATATAAGTGCTTATTTAGATGAGTTGGGAACTTATTCCAATAATAAAGGAAGCACGGATATGTCATCTTGACATGAAGCACATTTCACGGAGAGAAATCACTGTTTATTGGCAAATATCGCACATTTTGACGTCATACAACTAAATAAATGACGTCACGTCATTAGGTCGGCCATTGAGGTAGTCTCATCATGGTCGCCACTGCTGCCCCCTGGTGTCAATTAGTTCCGACAGCTCAGCGTTAGTCTCGTTCGTTCGACTTCCGGCGCACTGCGCCCTGCGCACCGCCTGCTTCCGGCGCTCCGGTATAAAATACCGATCCCGCAACACTTCCGGCTCTGGTGGCCACCACGATCACGTGATTTATTCCCGTTACGTAATGGGTCTGGCTGTATGATTGCGAGCGCCATCTGCCGGCCGATGATTAGTCATCGTAAAGGTACTCTTATATTGGGTAGTGGGACACACACACACACACACACACACACACACACACACACACACACACACACACCCATATACTATTATCGGCAAGAATCGAATAGCTAGAAGTGATGTGGTCTCAGGATCTTGAAGGACGTCCAGGATAGCATTCTTCCATCAAGTATAAATAATATGACGATTGACCAAATGACTTAGGATAATAGACAATTTAGATATATCACCAAAATAACAATGTAACTATATAAATTTAGCAATATTTTTTAATAATAATAATAATAAAAATAATAATAATAATAATAATAACTCAAATAATAGTATATATGTGCGTTCATCCCCCTCGCTCAACATCTATCTATCTACGTATGTATCTAGTTATCTATCTGTCTATTTATCAATCAATCAATCAATCTATCTATCTATCTATATATATATATATATATATATATATATATATATATATTTTCACTCTCTCTCTCTCTCTCATATATATATATATATATATATATATATATATATATATATATATATATATATATATATATATATATATATATATATATATATGTTAGTATTCTAAGTTCCTAAGACAATTTTAAGAACATTACAAAAGTATTTCGGTCTTCGAACATCTCTGATCCAGTCTCAGACTATCTGGTGCCTCGCTCGAACCTGAGACGGCTGAAACGGAAACCCGGTTTTTCCTTTCGGGAAAAGCCGTTACAGGCAGCGCAACAAGGAATGTGCATTATTTGGAGAAGAGTGTCATCAACACCAGGTACATGACATGTCATGACGTACAAAGGAAACACGATGAAGGCATGAAGCTTCAGCCATGTTCATATACAATAAGAATATAAACCTCTAAACCCTATTTATACCTTAAGTTGTGTGTATGGATGTAAGGCAATTAACATGACTTTTAATGGACGATATTATACCATTTGACTCCTATGACAGTATATGAGGCATGTGTTCTGGCGTACGACACCATGGAGTCACTTAAGATGCAATAAATTTGTATTTTTAAATTGGCATCTGCACAATCGACGGCATTAGCTGGCAACTGTTTGCCGAATGACCGTGTTTTGACGGAGTAAAGTGCAAACGGGTGAAGAAGCATAATGCAAGAATGCGATCAATTAATTTAATGCCTACAAAAGGGTTATCAAGCTTCGTGGCGAGAAGTATAATGAGCTATCATTCTTCAGTCCCTGCTGATTTTTAATCTAACTAATCTAAAACATTACCTTTTCACTGAATGATGGATTTCGATGGTTGAATCTTCGTCGTGATATTACTTTTTCCGTTGATTTTCCATTGCTGCTTACAGACCGGAGGTAAATCGGTCAGACATGGAATTCCCATTTACCAATAACAAAAACAACAACAATGAGACTTACATAACATGATGCGGCAATGGAGTCTTTACACATCTCCCATATAACGGTGCTACTCGAATTCACGTCGATGATGGTAGATGAGGTACTAAAAACTATACCATTCGAGCACCCGGGGGCGCCTCCGTGATCTAACTGGAAGCGCGTTGGACCACGGATCTCTACCACCTGATTTCGAATCTCGGCGTGGGCATATCTGAAGGATGTTTCATCTTCGACTTCGCTTCATTACCTTTGGAGCTCCCTCGGCCCATCTAGCCTACCATGTGCACAAAAGCGGCCATAAAACATCAGTCGTCATCATCTTCATCGTCGAGCTCCCGAGCTTATCGTATTTTATCGTAATAAGATAACGGTTGCAATGAGCCAACTCAAGTTTCAGGCAAGAATCCACGATTGCAATTAAAAGTATAATAGCTGAAATTGCACAAAGTTGGCAAACATTAAAGCACTTCGTAGAAAGATAAAGAGAGATCGCACTGCAAAGGCCACTGTTTCTGCATTTTATGGTATTTTTGTTCCTCATAGACGATAACTAGACAGTGATAAAGACAATTAGACGTCTGCTACACAATGTCTGTTTAATGCTACTGGCTAAATAATGTCCTCTATCAAAACTAATTTCCCACGAGGAGTGATTTGCATAAATAAACATGGCCACGTTGTCTTGTTGATGTTGTTGTTAGTGCCGTGCCGTGTGTCTATAGCGTGCCGGCTTATTCCTACATCCGCCTAACTATCCATTCACCCAATCAGCTACCCAACCATACAGCCACCCACATGACCACCCAGCCATTCCCAGATGAAGGTGTTGTCTGGATATGAGCTATCGGAAAGGGAACGTCGGAGATGTCTCAGCTGAAAAGGAGGCGATGATTTTAGGACGAACAACTCGGCATACACAACACATGCATACATACATATATATATACACACACACACACACACACACACACACACACACACACACACACACACACACACACACACCACACACACACACACACTATATATATATATATATATATATATATATATATGTACACACACACATACATATATACATACATACATTTATATATACATACATACATTTATATATACATACATACGTATATACATACATACATACACATACATACATACATACATACATACATACATACATATATAGATATATACTTACCTATAG
The DNA here is from genome assembly GCA_025642065.1 of Paralvinella palmiformis. Taxonomy (NCBI): domain Eukaryota; kingdom Metazoa; phylum Annelida; class Polychaeta; order Terebellida; family Alvinellidae; genus Paralvinella; species Paralvinella palmiformis. Next base: position 904,961 of record JAODUP010000066.1, on the reverse strand, counting down.
ACAGACAGACAGACATACATAAATATATACAGAAAAACACACAGGGAGATTGATTGATTGATTGATTGATTGATTGACCGATTATTCGATTGATCGATTTGATTATTTAATTGGTTGATTGATTGATCTTTGTTTTTGTATTTATTTCCTTTTAATTAATTAATGTATTTATTTATTTATTAAGAAGTATATTGGTAGAGATAATACTTAAATTATTTAGAAGTGCATGACAAACTTCTAACATGATACCAAAACTGTGTGTGTCTGTTTGTACATTGTACCCTATCCATTTTGTTCAGCCATTTCTCTCTTCCTCTTCTCCTAACACACGCGCATCCACCCCCCACCCCCCGCGCGCGTGCACGCACGCACACACACACGCACACACACACGCATTACAAAAATAATCATGAATGCATTCCTGACCCAAAAAAAATTTGTGATTCAGGTTTCGAGCGCCAGCGCCATCAAACGACGGAAGAAGAAAACATCCGTTCTTATTCATATTTATATCGTATCGTATTTCACTTCTGATTGGCGTGACGTCATTATGTCGCTGGTACGCTAACAGCTGGTGGCTCATGCGTTCGGTCTCCAGAACCTGCGTAACTAAAATGTGCAAACGAAATCGACCATCGTAACTTGCAGATATCGGACTAGACACAAACGGCGCTAACACCGGATATACGCTCACATCCCGATCGCAATACGGTGCCGGTTCGCAATTACAGTAATTACTCGTTGACGTAATATTACGATCGGCGAGCGAAGTCACGTGCTAGATTGTATTTCGAATGGATTTGCATTACGTCCGCCATGTGGCGTTATTTGCCGGGCTGGTGTTATGCTGAATTATAACGGCACGTTGGGTCTTTTTTATTCCGGAATAACGAAAATTACGACATCCGCTTTCGAATTAATGTCATAATACTCCCGGATTTGCGATTCTCAATATCCCGATCTCCGTAAATACCGCCATATCCCCGTTCGTAATTGAGCTCGGAGCCGTGCGAATGCGCATGCGCATATGGGTCATTTGCATAACAAATCAATTGCGCCGAAGCGACAGAACAAAACGTGGTTATGAAAAATGGCGACGAATAGCAGAAAACTTGACTAAAACTTAAACGTTCCAGGAACAATAATTCGCTCGACGAACAACTACATCTCTGTTGCGATCGGAGGGGGGAGGGAAAAAACCAATACAGCCAACATGTCGTCACTTCCTGTCTTTGCCGAGACAAAATGGGTTCCAGAAGTGGTCATGTCAAATGTCAGCCTGTTAGCTAGCCATTGAAACACGTGACACGGCTCTCGCCGAACTCCGGATTCGATGTCTCTTACTGTGTCCGAATCAATACATCCCTGGCTGTTGAGTTGTCTCTGTCTGGATCCAGATGACAGGATGGCGTGTGCGGCGGCCGTGTTGGCGGTTGGGTTTGTTGATAGCGAAGCTCATTGTACCTGTGTGAAGGGGATCCTGCTGTTAGCAGATCGATCCTATAGGGGGAGGGGGGGCGCTGATTGGCGCGAAATGATTCGCATCTAGCGATATCCAGAATATAATTCAGGTTCAAAATATAAACTAAACTATTTCAAACTTTTAACTAAACTTAATTTAGTTATGTTGTTGTTTTTGTGTTATTATCGTTTGTTGTTGTTATTGATGATGCTTTCGTTGCTATTGCTGCTGCTGTTGTTGTTATTACTGTTATCAATGTTGCCCCCCTGGTAAAACCACTGATTATTGCTACAATTTTAATGAGTTAATTTCATAATCACCTGTCAATTTACTGATTTCCAAGTGAATGTTTTTTAACTTAACACGCGCGTTTTAACTGTGAAAGGTTTAATGGGTTTGATGGCAAGTGCGTGCGCGTGCGCATGCGCATGCGTGATAATGTGTGAGCGTGGGTGTGTTATTGTTGTGATTGCCTAATCCGAATCATTCATATCGTTATTAAATCCGGAAAGCAACTGTTCACCCTGTAACATATAATGTCCCTATTCAAAGTCAGAATACAGCAGTCATGAGTAGGTAAAATCAGTAAGTGAGTGAGTGAGGGTGTGAACGAGTCAGTCAGTCAGTCAGTCAGTCAGTGAGGCAATGAGTGAGTCAGTGAGTGAGTTAGTGAGTGAGCGTGTGAGTCCGTGAGTGGGCGTGGGTGAGTGGGCATGTGTGTGGGTGAGTGGGCGTGTATGTGAGTGAGTGAGTTGGCATATCAGTGAGTTCGGCGCTATCATACTGCCTAAATAAATGTCTATTAATACACCCTACACCCAGTACTGTAAGTCTAATTGAGTGTCAATTATATAGAGAAAGCAACAACATATATATATATATATATATATATATATATATATATATATATATATATAATATTCATATATATATATATAATTAAACTAACAATATTACAATCTAGTTATGACTGCTATTTACACAAATCTATTTTGTTCAATTAACCAGTTCGTCATTAGAGGACCATCTTTTGTCTTCCTATTTGGATACATCTTTTTATGGGCGGCGGGGGGGGGGGGTTGATGTAAGGTGTTTAGTAGGTGTAGGTGTATGCTATAATAATTAGCTTGGTGCAGCAAAGGTAATAAGGTAAACAGAAGACGAATATATTCAAAGGGAAGCCGTGGATAAGTTCTGATGGAAAGCCTGCTTAGATTCAGTTAAAATATCCAAGTATTGTAATAACATCAGTCTATGATAATATGACCGTTTTTTATTAATCATATCGTATATAAACATAATAGTATTATTCCATTCTAAAGTGACCGTTTAAAGTTAAGAACGAATCCAGTTCTAAAATGGCGATATAAAAGCTACCTATATCTCGTCAGAATCTCGTAGAGTTGAAAGAGTTTCAAAATGGAAAGATAACTCGTAGATCTGACATAAAAATAGACACGTTGTTATCAACAACAACGACAACAACAACAACAACCCCGTATTTAGAAAACTTGTTGGATATAGCAATTACGCTCGTCTTAAGTTTAGTTCGCATTCAACGAGTGAGTAGTCTGGGTTTTTTTTAAACCTCGTTAATGTTTCATTCCTGAGATACGACTTGAAACGTTTGATCCAATTTTCTTATCTACGATTAATTACCTGATATTCAGCTTTTAAATAACATAATAGCAAAATAACAATTATATTCGCTGTTCACAATTCTACAAAACAACACTACTTCAAAGCAAACCGTAAATTTGTTAATATTAACGTGACATGCGTCATCAGGGAAATGTTGTCACCAACTTGACATTAATGGAGGATACAAAGGTAGACTAGGAGCCAGATGTTACTGACAGGTGTTTAGTATTATAATGAGCTCGTTATCAACAGCGCAGTATTTATGTTGATGAGTATATCAATCAGATTTGCCTAAAGCGTACAAAAAAACGAATCAAACAAAATGTACAAAAAATTGTATTTCATGCATACTAATATTGGTTAGCTTTGGTAGTGCCGACGATCTAAAATTCGTACTAAATTTGCGACTTATATCACACACACACACATACACACGCGCGCGCGTGCGCGCGCCCCCGCATATATATATATATATATATATATATATATATATATACATACATACATATATACATACATACATATAATGCAAACACACAAATGGGGCACCTCGGTGGTCTAACTGGTAGCACGTTGTATCACAGATCACTACCACCTAAGTTCGAATCTCGACATTGGCATATCTGAAGGATGTTTCATCTTTGACCTCATTACCTTTGGGGCTCGGCCTATTTAGCCTACTATGTGCACAAAAGTGGAAGTAAAACTCAATCATCATCAGAAACGCGCACATACACAAACGCACGCGCACATACAAAGCCCGTACATACAATCACATATAATAATATATATATATATATATATATATATATATATATATATATATATATATATATATATATATATAATAAGAAATCCAGACCTTAGAGCGTGTTAGCCTTTCACCTGAGTTAAAGTCTTCTCCAATATTTCATTACTCGTTTAAAGACACTGAAGCTACGCTCAGCGCAAAGAAGCAAACAGAAAACTAAACACCCATCACCGTTTAATGCCAACAAATACACGATCTATATATCAAACATACCAAAAATAACGCTCACCCTGAATTAATCTTTTAATGGCAGCCATTGTAATAATTCGATCGAACCCAACGGAGAACGTTCAAAGTCTAAATTATTCAGACTGATCCGTCAAGGAATTTTCAATCAGTCTGTGACGGCTAATTATATCGATTCGATATTATTATGAGTTTAGTCATATAAAAGCTCCCTAGCGCCTCTCGGACGTACTTGTGGCATTAGCAGCCAATATTCTGCCAAACCAATCGGGTCACATGCCGGACTCTAAATCCCCAAACTGTGTAATCAATCACGACAAATACGATTACTGATTAACAATTGTCTTATTAGAAAGGAATCCCGAAGCGACGGTGTCTCTGATAGAATTAGAAAACTAATTAATCGATCACAATATGATGTGACTTGTGCTATATCCTAGAGGAGGAAGGTCACACGGGGCTCACAAAGCTGAAACAAAAGTGTAAATCACAAACATTCACTCAAACTTCTGGCTTCGGAAACTAGGTTTCAGCATTTTGCCAAAACTTCCTGGTTCAGGGAATATAAAATCGTGATTACTAAATTGAGACAACTCGTCGGGGAACAGAAAAAAGATTGCTGCTGCAGCAGTGCTTCAGGGGCTATTATGATATATATATATATATATATATATATATATATATATATATATATATATATATATATATATATATATATGTTTTTCAAAAAAGAAACGTAAGTAGTTATTACATATAAACTGTTTGCTTGTTTGTTGCTATTTACGAATCACATATTCACTCACTCACTCACTCAATTGGGGACCTCCATGCTCAATTGGTAGCGCGGTTGGGCAAATATCTCAACTACCCGAGATTTGAAATCCCGGTGCACACTTGAAGGGTGTTTCATCTTTCACTTCGCGTCATTATCTGTCAAGGTCACTCTGCCCACTTAGCCTGTGCTCAAAAACTGACCGTAAAACGTGTAATATTAAAAACATCCACTCACTCGCTTACTCATTAATACACACCGACGAACAAAAAGGTAGAAAAGGAAGCAGGCAGACACGCATGGACGAATGTACGCACGCGCGCGCGCGCTCAGACACACAGACACACACAAACACAAAGCTACTCATATGTGAGACTCGATCCCCTGACATAGTAAAACGTATGCTGTACTCTATCTTCAGAAGAAGGTGGGGGCAATGAACACAAACAGATACCAGCTAGGCTTCCAATGACGTCAATGTGACACATGATCACGTGGTCACAATCAAAGTCTTGTTTTTGACTAATTTACAGTAAATCATCTATTACCATATCTGTAACGGGAGCAATTAGATTGATGAAATAAATAAATAACTATAATTTGACGACGCCATGAAAATAATCACACGTCAACTGATGACGTCATTAACAGACTATTCATTCATTGGCTGACTCGATAACGTTACGTCGCCATGTTCCACAATATGTAATTAACTAATGTTAAATGACTATATCTACGATACATGGAAATGTATTAGAGAAAATTCTGCTGAAATTCAAACATTCTATATACCAGAATATGGACATCTTAATAGACTAATGGTGAAGATGGAGACACATACGGGAGAGTTGTTTGTAGAAGATATTGGAAGATGGTAAAATGTGGTCGTTCTAGATAGGTGGTCGCATGACGACAGTTGTCGGAGTATATGCAGTGCACTGTATTATTGGTCAAAACATCTTCACGCGGGAAGGACGAAGATGAGTGGATTCTATAGATTGTGTAGCCTGTTACGGCTACTTATACTACAACAGCTATACCAAGAACTGCTACTACTACTACTACTAATAATAATAATAATAATAATAATAATTACAATAATAATTATTATTATTATTATTATTAATATTTTATATATATATATATATATATATATATAGAGAGAGAGAGAGAGAGAGAGAGAGAGAGAGGGAGAGAGAGGAGAGAGAGAGAGGGGAGAGATAGGGAGAGAAATAGATAGAAAGAGAGAAGCACATGGAAACGCTTTGCTAAAGAAACAGATTAACAGGTAGTTTGACAAATAGATGGAAAAAACAGATAAGAGACAGGCTGATTAATATAATGTTGTCTCCTCACAGTAACATAAGATGACATCATACCAATATAGATAGCTGACTGGATGAACCCAATGTACCAACTCCTCCCGTCCAGATGATGCGCTGTGTCATTCATTAATTTATGAAGTTTTTTTAACCGAATTAATCTCATCCCACCGAAACAGATGTACGCCCAACATTATCTCTATGATAAATTACTCCCAGTGTTCACTTATAGTACGCCATTATCGCCCACTGCAGCTGCTCGAAGAGTCTCTCGCCATGCCACCTGGTCGACGCAACGCTAACTAGCGACACCTGCAGTAACCGTGTGCCCAGGTGGCAGCAGCACACCTCTTTTAACAAACAGCTCCGCCTAGCGACAGATTGATGACTCGGTAACGGGGTATTTTCTAGATGAAACCAATCAATGTCAGGAGTGGAGCTGATCAGGATAAAGGAGGACAATTTGGGGGAGGCATTTCTAACGTCCTCCCGTTTTGTCCTCTCATTGTCTTCTTGTCCTCTGACTTCCCTATACCGAGAAAGCCTTCCTGTTGTCCTTTGGCAGTGTCCATATTGGGATATGACTGTTTCCTTTTGCCACAGGACTGTATTGTTTATTATCTTCTAACTGCCCACTTTATTGTCCTCTGAACAATCCTCTTATTGTCCTCTCGATAATGCCTTTAAATGCCTTCTGAATGCCCCTGTAGTGACGTATGACTGTTGCTTTATTGTCTTCTGGTGATCCTTTATTATCCTAGAATACCGTGTTTAATTGTCCTTTATTTGTCCTTTGACTATCCTCTTATTGTCCTCTCACTGAACCCTTTAATGACTTTTGTATGCCCCTCTAGTCTCGTACGACTGTTCCTTTATTGTATTCTAATTATCCTTTATTGTCCTAGAATATCGTGTTTAATTGTCCTTTATTTGTTCTTTGACTATTCTCTTATTCTCATCAGACTCACGATGTTTGTCCTTTAGCTGACCTTGTTTGGCCTTTGATTATTTTTTTTTGTTCTCTAATATTGTCTGTTTAATGTCCTCTTATTGTCCTCTAATTATTTTGTTTTGATCATCTCATGATCTCCTTATACCTTTCCCTATACACGTTTGGCTTCACTATTCATTCATTATTCCTTTTCTCATCCCTTTATTTTCCTCTTATTATTCTATTATTGTCCTATTATTGTGCCTTTACTGTCTATTTATTGTCCTCTGATTGTTCTCTTATTTTCCTTTCACTGATTAGTATTATATGTGTGTTTCATTGTTAATATACAGTTAGTGCCTTTTGATTGTTATGTGTTATTCCCTTAAAAATGTAGGTTTATTGTCAGAATATTGATACGGTAGACGCCCTTTTGTCTACCCTCATTATCATACTGAAAATAACGTACTAACTTACATTATTCCACGATTGTCATTACAGGTAACACCATATACTACAGTCTATTTGGTCCACTATACGTTATCCTATTTATTACCATTAACATTATCCCACTCACAACCAATAATCCTGTTTTCGTTTCAGGTAAAAGTCCCGTAAAAGTACATATAATAGGTAATCCTACTTATAAAAGGAACTACTACTCGCCACATATAGCACGATTAACAAAAGATAATACTAGGCACAATTACCATAATTAATACCCCTTAGTACTTAATATGTTCCTATTTTATAATCTGTATTCGTGGTACGTCCAAAGGTAATCTGATGTGATGAAACACCATTTAGACACATGCAACACCCGATTTGAACCCAGATACTAGAGAACAGTGGCCATGTTATTATTAGTAATGCCACTATATACAGTGGCAACAAATAATACCATTCACTGCGTGTAACATAATCCAATATACCACCACATATTACAGGTAATACCACCCACCATAAATAATACCGTATAGTACGAATGATATCACAACTGTACAGGTAACGCCATACAACACCTGAACTATCGTTAATTAATGGCAACACAAGTATTTTTTACACAATTCAAAATGGGAAATATTCCATAATACGGGTAATATCACTCAGTACAGGTAATATTATACAAAACATAAAATACTACTTATTACAGGAAAGCTGGCCATTACAGGTACAATATCACTGACCTGAGAAAGACCTTCGGCTGATACTTATAATGACCAAAGAACAAAGAACGGTAATTAACAATCAAAGCTTTAAGTATGACTCACCTTGTTAGCATTCGGTTACCATAATCTGGCCTTTGACACGGTCTCACGTTACCTGTAGGCATAACACAGGCACGCCTTGCCTGCAGGCATAATGCGGCCGCTACTTAACGGGTAACTCTACCTCTCCGAGCCTCGATATGGATTGAGGCAGTCTTACCTGGAGGGGGTGGAGGGGGGCTGATTATTAGCTGGATTAGTGAGAATTAATGGATTGAATTGTCACTAAACTATTACGATATTTAATGGTATTTAATTACGGTTTGGTATTATTGTATTAGTTGGGTGTGGATGGCTTGAGGCTGGGGGGGGAGCTGTGGACATGAGTGTGTGTGCGCGTGCTCGAGGGTGTGTACTTGGTGTTTACTTTGTTACCTTATTGAAGATCGGGCCTTTATTTAGTGACTTAATATCTCTTTGTCAGCCCCGGGGGCTGGGATAATGATCGGGGTAGATGTGTTGGGTTGTAACCTCTGGTTGACACACACACACACACACGTCCACACACACACACACACACACACACACACACACACACACACACACCACAACACACACAGCAAGCGGTGTGTATATGTGTGTGAGAAATGTTTCATCTCATCATGTAATATATGTCTCAGGTATGACTAGCTATGAGACTAAACATGAAATCATTCACTCAATCACTCTCCAATGCTTCTCCTCATCTCGTTTGTTTCACCCGAAATTTACCTTATCACACTTCAAGTTATTTCAGGATTCCCTCAATTACCCCTGAATTTACCTCTTCCGTATTCCATGCCCATAACGCTATTTCACCAAGCTTCATACGACGCTACACTACCTCTATCCTATCCCACACAACCTTTACCTTATACCACGCCACCTCTATTCCAGACAATACTACATCTTCCGAAATAAGCTATTATCTAAACTACCCTACCTCTAAATTACACCTCACCTCATTTCCTCTTCATAACCTTTCAACTCGTTTCAACATCTTACTACCTCTGGATCACTCCTCATATGAAAGCCTTTACGTTCCCTTTCATTCTACTACCTCACCATCGCATTTCCATTTCTTTATAATTACCTTTACATTATCTTTCATCTCACTATGTGTACAAATTACCTCCATCCAACCACCATAGTACCTCTATCCCATCACCTAGACCATTAATATATTTCGGGTTATGTTAAATCCTGATGTAAAGATGCGCTATAAAATATCTTAACAAATCATTAACAGATAAAGAAACCGCATTACCTCTAGCCTTCATCTGACCTATACCACGCTACCTCTAGTCTATCTCACACTACCTCTAGTCTATCTCACACTACCTCTAGCCTTCATCAAGCTACCTCTGGCCTATACCACACCACCTCTAGTCTATCTCACACTACCTCTAGTCTATCTCACACTACCTCTAGTCTATCTCACACTACCTCTAGTCTATCTCACACTACCTCTAGTCTTCATCAAGCTACCTCTAGCCTTCATCAAACTACCTCTGGCCTATACCACACTACCTCTAGTCTATCTCACACTACCTGTAGTCTATCTCACACTACCTCTAGTCTATCACACACTACCTCTAGCCTTCATCAAACTACCTCTAGTCTATCTCACACTACCTCTAGTCTATCTCGCACTACCTCTAGCCTTCGTCAAGCTACCTCTAGCCTTCATCAAACTACCTCTAGCCTACGCTATACAACCTCTGTCTTAAGTCACACAAGATTGCATCACCCTATACCACATCACGTTATGTCTTCCAATGACACACCACATTTCGTCAGTTTACATCAAACAACACCACATTTCGTCACCCTAGAACAAACAACACCACATTTCGTCACCCTACAACAAACAACACCACAGTTTGTCACCTTACACCAAACAACAACACATTTCGTCACTTTACACCAAACAACATCATATTACCTCAGTCTATGTCAAACAACTCATATTACACTCGGCACCACACAATATTGCCCTACTTAACTTGAGTTAATTAATATCGCATGATATACTTTAACATAACATAACATAACATATATCAAACGGCATATAAACGAATACGGCATTAAAATATTCCCGTTGATATAATCACAACAATAACGTTAAATATTCAAGATATTTCTACTTTCTAACGATAATATACAGCGTAGCTCAGCGTAACTCATAATAGCTCAACGTAAGTCAATATAACTTAATATAACTCAGTGGAGCCGAAAATAACTCGACCTATCAATAATGTTAAGTTTGTTATTCAAGTTATCATAGCAACTCTCCATTAGACAGCCATAACTGTCGGTGTTGTGCCAGTCTACACGCCCATTATGCTGAGTTAATCTAACCATAACGCTAATAACCCATTACCAATAGCACGCCCATTATCCGAGGCCATTAAATATTTAACATGGCCGCCTCCCGTAATAGGATAGTGTTGATCACTTCTGAGACAATTATCATTAATATTTAACGCATCTTCAGCAACGCCTGACTGGTTCGTGTGTTTGTGTGCGTGCGTGTGTGTGCGTGCATGAGTATGTGTGTGCGTGCGTGAAGGTGTGCGAATGTGTGTGTGTGTGTGTGTGTCGTTTATTAAATTAGCCAATCAGCCAGTTCCCTCTCTCCTCAACCCCCCCCCTCTCGTAGGGCATACCGACAGCGGAGTAGTTAGAGGAGTACGTTGGAAACCTTCAGGTTTTTGGTTAGAATCCGCCTCGTATCTGTTTCCAAAGCGCATTTCCCCTCTGTCGCAAATTTCAGATGTGATCAAATCTAATCGAATCAGAATCTTTCTTTATATGTGTGTATGCATGTGTCTCGTTATGTATGTTTGTATAAAGTATGTGTATATGTGTGTGAAAGATGTGTATTTCGTGTATGCAAAGGTGTATATGTGGGTTTGTTTGCGTGCGTACTTGCATGTGCGTGCGTGCGTGCGTGTACATGCGTGCGCGTGTGTGTGTGTGCGTGTGTGTGTGCTACGTATAATAAAGGCGTGGGCTCAGGTTTTCGTGATGTTTACAATTCTTACAGAATTATGACCAAACGACCACTACCTAAATAGAAAACAAATTATATATATTAGTACATATATAACACAGCCATAATTGGAAATAAAGCATATATATCAGTAGATATAACATATATTATGATAATAATTCTAATACCTCCGGAAATAATAGTATTTTCACTCAACCCAAAATAGGAAGACTAGTTTCGGTTATAAGAAACTTTTATCAAGTGCATGTGTCTAAAGAATTTACTTTGCCAGCAATATTTATACCAGAATTCCCTATCTAGTGTTTAATTTCAAACCAAAATCTAGAAACTGTTAGCCTTTGTAGCCTTTGTCTAGAACGAAGCGCTGTTACTATAATCAAAACAACTGTTTTAATTAGAGCAACTGAAAATAAACCAATTTTCCAATTTTTCTTTCATAGCTGTAAAGATACCAAAACACACATATTAATAGTAATTAACTGTGTGTACTGAGATCTGACTGCTGTCAGTATATAATATATATATATATATATATATATATATATATATATATATATATATATATATATATATATATATATATATATATATATATTATATTACTAGATTCATCAATTATGCAATATATATATATATATATATATATATATATATATATAATATATATATATATATATATATATATATAATGTATATATTCAAATGCCATTTTATCTAGATAAATAGTACTAAAACTCTCTCACTCCGTGTCTAGTTGGTAGCGTTGGACCTCAGACCACTACATCTGAGTTCAATCTCTGCTGGCACATTTGAAAGATGTTTCATCTTTGACTTCGCTTCATTACCTTTGGACGTTGCTAGGCCCATTTAGCCTACCATGTGTACAAATGTGGGCGTAAAACATCAAAATCAAGGGAATTATATATATATATATATATATATATATATATATATATATATATATATATATATATATAATTCCCTTATGAATTCCCTTTTCTATCTCTCAATCTTACGCTTTTGACAATTTCACCTTTGTCACTCCTTAGCGCGCCTTTTTCCTGTTTTAGTTTCCTTTCCCCTCAGTTTCTTTTTTTTTTCTTCAAATAAGGCGTGAACTATGAATGCTAAAAACAACAACAACAACAACAACAACAACGAAAAACAACAACATAAACTAACTATAAGCACACCACCAACAACATTGGCTTGAAATGCAGCACATGACTCTGACGTCATCACGCACCGAAAGAAAACTGTACATTGGCGACTGAGTTTAAATTGATTAGACACCGTCCGCTAGGTGCCGTTGTTTCAACTAATCACAATACTCAAAGGTGGCGATAAGTCGATTAGACACGTATCACCATTACAGATGATCATGTCACTTCCGGAACCGCCATTTTCAGTGACACGTGTCACTGCCAGACCCACTCTCGGTGACGGCCATATTGAACAGATGACCGTGCGAAATTTGGCACAGCCAATTAACTTTGCTGATTTAGTTTGAATCCGCTTCTAGTGGCCAATCAGAGGAAAGACCGCGATGGTTGCTGTCATTGGTGTTTGGTGATTGGTCGATCATTCTCTCCTCCCTGGGGAAGAGGGTGGCTTTGTTTTTGGTGCATTTTCCTCGTAGTAGCTCTAAAATAACAGACAGACGGATGGACAGACAAATAATAGTAATAACAATAATAGTAATAATAATTCTTTGCATTATCTGTGTTTTCGCAGGCATCGCCTAGCGACAGATCACCGTCTGCTGAAACAACTTCCGGTGTTTAGATAGTGTCTCCGCCTGGCGATCATAACTCGACGGTCCCGCTCATCTATCTGCTCGGAGTACGTCAGATACCACGTGATAGATGTAGCACGTGATTAGCATTACTCAGCGAAATTAAAGCTGACCCGTCTGGATGACCGGAAGTGGCCAAACATAGCGATATCCATAATACAATATGAGCGATAATGTAATGAAGCCGGTGGCGGCCGTTTTTGTGCTGTTTTGCTTCCCGGTAAATGAGTCCCCGGTTAGTGCGAGTCGAGTTCGGCAAACGGCCGTTTTATTATTTCTCGAGTTCGCTCGGCCCATTCGAGTTGGTACTGAGTTAACGAGGCGTTATATTAATTAATTAATTATTGCTATTTCGTTCATCGTTAGTATACTTTGTTGGTGCTCTCAGTATTACTTCAGCTGGTGTCGACCTCAGATGTAGATACTATTTGTCATTTACTCTACTGTCTCATCCAGAAACTGACCGACTAATTGACTGACTGACTGACTAAACGAATAACTGACTATCTGACTGACTGACTGATTTACTGACTGACCGACCGACCGACCGACCGACAGACAGACAGACTGGTTGACTGATTGACAGACTGACTGACTGACTAACTAATTATGTGAATTATTCACTAATTGATGTAGCTAAACACTCACCGACTAAATCACTCACTCATTTACTCCCTCGCTCGTTCAAACAGTCGTATAATAAATGTGAAGCTTTCTTACGGCAAACTTCGAACGTTGAACCCAGCTTTCATAGCAACACCCCACCAACTGAGCCATACTTCCACTGAATCTTCAGCTCCCTTCATCATTATCAACACCCTCCCACATCAAAAGAGCATCACTTTTCTCCAACTACAAGCCAACCTTGTCTTTCAAGAAAACTACCATCTTCTATCAGCAACCCCTCTACCAACAACTTCTCCCCCACCTACAACACCAACATCCTCCATCAACAACTTCATACCCCTAAATCAGCAGCACCATCTACTCTATAAACAATTAAAACGACCCTCCTCAATCAGTAACACTGCCCCCTTTCAACAATAACACTATTCCATTCCACTAATGCACCACTATCACCATCCTCCATCAAAAACAGCACCATCCATCTCCATCAGTGGCCCTCCTCAACGAAAGGGTCACATTCTTCTATCACACCCTACATCCGACATCATCAACAACATCAACACTCTCTTCTTTCACTAGCAGCATCTTCCAGCCCTATTATAGCACCATCCTGCAGCCCTCTCATAGCATCAACTTCCACCCATCTCATAGCACAATCATCCTGTCCTTTCATAGCAACATTCTGTTCCATTAGTCTCATTGCCCTGTCAACAATAATCTTTAATTCCGCTTTTAAAAGTTCCACCATCAATACGACTGCCATCAGACCCCATTTACATCATTATCATGATCATCATCATCATCATCATCATATGTCAGGAACAGCACCACCCGCATTTACCAATATCACCAAATTCAACCAGTGAAAGCGCCACCTTTGACTCCAAGCAGAACCACTCTCCGTCATCAGCAACGGCGCTCTCGAAGATTCAATGTACCACACCGATAATTCAACTGGAACACCCAAGCTGACCCCGTGCATCCTCCGCCACCCACCGAGAGCACCACCTCGAGGCCACCCTAAACTCGTCACCCATCGCCAACCATGACACCCCGCCTAACGTGACGTTGTTTAAATTTTCATATCGATCCCTGAGAGAAAAAAATATATCACGAAGTCAATTCGTCGTCTTCCTTTCACTCTCCCTCCGAATGGAGCCCCGTAGATGGCGCTGCCTGTCTTATTGTCCGAAGAGCATCCGGGGGTGAGTCTATCCTCCTCGCTATAATGTCAGCTGGCGGCCATATTTTTTCTCGCTGCTATCGTTTCGCATGAAATGAGCGCCATTCGCTTTGTCTGCGGTCACCAGATAAATAAATGATCGAGCACTGTTTATATTTCGCTCGTTCATCTGGCAAAAATGGCGCATCGCACCTGCGATGTTATAAATCTTGGATGCGTATACCACACGGGATGTGAAATTATTCTTTGTTCGTCACCATTTAGTGGCAGCGCAGTAATTGGGACCGCGGCGTGATAATTTTGGTAACGCGGAGCGTATATTTCGTGAAATATTCCATAGATAATGCGAAATCGATATGGATAATACGTTTCTATCCAGCCAGAACGCTGCCGATTGGGCAGATGTGGTTACGTGATATAGCGATATGCAAATATATTACCTTTAATCTATGTACGCGCATAGCTATTTGGTATTCAAATGTGTTAATTCGGTAACGATATGTGCCATTACGATAAGAAATAGGATATACTTCGATTTATATTGCAGATATTTTGGCAATATGCAATAAAAATATTATAATCGTCATGCAGCCTGATTTATATGATATATCATAATTATATATATATATATATATATGTGTGTAATTGTTGTTGTTTTATCAATATGTATTATTATAATTAATATCCTTTTTGACGTTGTCATCATCACCATCATCATCATTACCATAACTATAAAAAGATCATCATTATAATCATCATCAAAGAGTAAGTCCGATGGTAGTGAAAATATTCTTTGGTTTTCGGCTGCCAATGTCATTAATACTATATCAACCAAAATACTACTATTACTGATGATGATGATGATGATGAATGATGATGATGATGATGATGATGATGGTGGTGGTGGTGGTGGTGGTCGTGATGATGATGATGATGATGATGATGATAGTAGTAGTGATGATGATGATGATGATGATGATGATGATGATAATGATGGTATTGATGGTGATGATGGTGAATGACACTACCAATACAAACAATAGAATCTCCTACTCGTACTGATGATTCATATTTTAATAAACTTAGTTATGTTTAGTGTAGGTTTTTTAGCCTCGTGTTTAGTCACACCTGAGACATTTGGCCGTAGAGGACTCCATGGGTAAATGAAGTGATTAGATGAAACATCCGACATATACAGGTAAAATTAGGATTCAAAGGACAACCCTCATATATGGTTCCCAGTTTGCAGCTGTCTTGGGAGAGAGATGGAAAACTAATATTTTTATATAAAACGTCTAGATAACTGAGATAGATCTGGCTACGGATACTGGGGTACCATTATCGCTAAAAGCCACGATTATAGTCTATTTACCAGCATAAAATAGAAATCATTTGAAATGGGAAGAAAAAAGCGGAAAAACCGCGAAGGAAAATACGTAACTATGGGTCGAGCATCCCCGCTCTCTGTGCGCCGCTTCAGACGAACGAATGAACACACTGGAGTATGAATATTTTAAGGGAATTAATTAAAACTTCCCCTAAACATCGATGAAGCCTGTCCATCAAAATATGGCAGTTGGTTTTTACATCCTGGCTTCCACTGGCCACCAACCTAGTGCCAACTTCGTCTAAAGGGCCGGCCATCTTGTCGCGTGACCAGCCAGCGCGCATGCGCGTCACGAATGACGCGCATGCGCGCTGCTGTCAGCGACGAGCGAGAGCGATGAATAATTCAGAGCGGTTTGCTCTTTTATTTCGTCGCCTTTCGAGTGGACCAGATAAAGAAAACTAGTTACGGAGTGGGATAGCTCTGTATTAGATAATTGATTTGGAGAGAGAGAGAGAGAGAGAGAGAGAGAGAGAGAGAGAGAAGGGGGGAAGTGATGCTTGGAGCGTGTCTAGTGACAGACTAGTGACGATCAATTGATGCTAACGATGTTGGGGTGTGTCTGTCTGAGGGTTGCCTGTTCAGTAGAGGGGAGGGGGCGGATTGAGTGTGAGGCTGGGGAGGAACAGACGCGGGAAAGAGACTGTTGCCCAACGGATAGGAGGGATGCATTGATAGATAGGCGTATGACAGGTGGACAGACAGGCATGGTTACAGACGTGAAGACATACGTGCGTGTACACACGTTTTTCGCACGCACACATGCACACACAGACACACGCGCGCGCTCACACACAGACACATATAAACACACGGTGACAGCTGAGACATTACACGTGTAATTTGCAGCTTAGCTTTAGTTCACTGATGAATCATCTGGAAATTGTATTTAGGATGCGTGATTCTCTGTCCCAATCACAAAGCACTACTAGAACTTACACACGCATACACACACATAAACACACACACATAAACACACACACATAAGCACACACACACACACATACATACATACATACGTTCATACACAACCACACACTCACACACACGCGCACACACATACTTACATCAGTAGACGTTTGAAAGAAAAGACAGTAGCGATAAAGAATTAGAGGATTATAGATCAAACAGACTTATCTATTCAGATAGACAGATAGACAGCTAGACAGCTAGACAACTAGACAGTCAGGTATTCTCTGACAGGTGCATAAGAGGACCCATACACAAGCACAGTCGGCGAGATGGGGGGGAGGTGAGTGAAGGAGAAAACGGAGGCCGAGTGAGAGATAGAGGGATGGAAAGAGAAAGGGGTAGGACGAGAGAATGATGGAACGAGAAATGGTTGGCATGGCAGAGAAATGAAGAGAGAGCGATAGAGAGAGAGGGGGGGGAGAGAGAGAGGGAGAGAGATAGAGAGAGAGAGGGAGAGAGAGAGAGAAATGGTAGAAGCAGTGAGAGAAGAACAAGAGAAAAGGATAGAGGGGGGAGAGGGAGAGAGGAGAATACAGGGAAGACCAGAGAGAAAATAAGAATGAGAGCGATGAGGAGATAGGTAGAGGTTGAATCATACCCCTCACAGACATTCCTATCCAAATAAGAGGATAAATATAATTGTATTTGTATTTGAAAGTATTTAAAAAAAATATATTCAATTTGTATTTGTACTTGAGCTTTCCGAAATGATGTTTTTGTTCTTGTTAAAAGTATTTGATTTTAAAATACATATTAAAACACATTAAAATAGTATACACACTCAGCCATGAAGGTTTTTCCTGTGATATTCTTTAAGTGGAATTAATGTATTCAGTTGGTGTCTACTATTACCTCATTGGGTAACCCTCTCAAGAAATACAATAATCGGGTTTATAAGCCAGCTTAATATTTAATGATATTACGATGTTATGTGATGATACCATGTGATGTTATCATGGTTATGTGATGGTATGTATGTGTGATGGCATATGATGGTATATCCGATCATATATGTATTGATGATATACGATTATATACATGATGTTATGGGATAATGTTTGATGATATAAGTTATGTTACTCGAAGATGATGATGTTATGAGAGGCAATATATGTGATGCTTACTAATACTATTATAAAATATCTGCATCAGTGAAATAATGAGACAGAATTACACTTTGATTCATTGTCTTTGAAAAGCATCTGTATTAAAAGTATTGGCATTTGTATTTAAATATCTTACAATGTATAAGACCCTGACACCACCCCCCCCCCTCCCCCGACTATCTCCTCCGATCCATAGAGCGGGAATATCCAGACGGAAAGATCGCCAAAGGACACAAAGGACAAATAACACTCTTCTACCTTAAGCATTATAATAACGATCATTGATCAGATTACCAACCATTACTTGTATAGCAGGCATGTTGTATTTCTCATATTTAATCACCTCAAGGTCAAATATAATCTGGATCCCGAAGTCAAATAACTCCAAACCAGACTTAACCCCTCACAATTATAGTTTAAGATTGTCGGAGATCTACTCAAAATCACACCTAAAAATAATGAAGAATATGGCTCAGTCAATAAGATGCTGAAAAAGTGTTTATGTAGCTTACTCAGGACAAATGTGGAAGCCCCGGGTTCAAATCAAGCTAACCGGCGTGACAAACTTCTTTGGGCATCTCTGCTTAATAACGTACATGTGTATTATTACTAGGGTGAGAAATTGAGTGAATGGTTTGTTTTGAACAGATTAGAGAGGAACTACTCGCTCGCGATATGAGATGCTGAGAGCCGGGTATATTACTGATGGATAAGACACTCAGTAAACATAAGCACCACAAGGATTTGATCCCATAACATGATCATATGTAGCACATCGTACTACCAAGTGTGCTACAGCAGCACCCAACTACATTGAGAGTTGTTGGAAAAATATTGTTTGGAGGTTAGAGTGATAGAGAGATAGAAATAGAGAGTGCGTGTGTCTGTGCGTGCGTGCTGGCAGGCGTACATGGATGTCTCGTACTTGGTAGTTTGATAGGAAGCCGTCAGGTGGCATAGAAGACGATTGATATTCGGCCATGTTTGTTTGTGCGCCACGAAGATTTACCGCCTTCACATCACCTATCGTCTGCCAATATCCTATCACGTGACGTCGGACATTACGCCCGCTCGGTGGCAGCAGGGCGTTAGCTCCGAAGCAAGATGGCGTCTTTTGATTTGTGGAGTCGCCGAGCAATCGGGTTAACGTGGAAGAGCGCGGTAAATAATACATACCTGTACCGCGGATTATAGACAGGTGTTTGTCGATAGACATTTAGCCATTGTCTAATCAAAGCACCGCTGCGGCGTCCTTCGCATCCAGACAGCCCACGTGACCCGGATGTCTATAGACCGTCCTGACCATCCGGGTGGATCGATTTGGCGTGTTCCAGTTTCATCTTCTCGGATCGCCTTGCACGCTCGATAGCGGAACCATTTCGGCAGTTGGTGGGAGTGGGGAAGGGTTTCGCCCGTTGACGTCATTCTAGAGGTTTTTCAGCCGTTAGACGTACACGTCATATCAAGCGAGGCCTGTAATTATCCACCTGAATTCAGCCAATTAATCTCAATTATCGTCCTCATTCCGGTCAGGATTGGCCATCCTGATTCAATCAAGTAAAATCAACACCTGTCCCGGTTTCATTCAGACGTGAACCAGTCACCGAACGGTTACCGCCCTGTCCCAGGTTCTGTTTCCGAATTACGATAGGTGAGGCTAAAGGCGGCGTTTTCTGTAATTAACCGCCACTGTCTGCGAAAGGCGATATCCAGATCGACGAGGCTATTCTGGATCCATCATCGGCTTCTCCGCTCCGTATTGTGCCCGGCCCCGTGACTTACATGAGGGTCACGTGATTTTGCCGTCGCCGAAGACAGTCGGCTGGAGGACGGTAAGAAGTGGGCCGAATATAGATTAGCACGGCCTCCGTGATGTCATATCCGGTCGGCTACACGTGACAGCTAGTTGACTTTCCTCCGCCGGCGAAATGAGGAGAGCTCACTCGACGACGTCTGAGTGTCGACCACCGTGAGAGGTGAGTGGTCACTTCAGCCGGCTTAATACGACTCACTAGAGTCGATGGTGATGCTGGATGGACGATAGCCGTCTCCCAGGTATCCAAAGGTATGCTAAGGCATTCAAGGACATCCAGGAACCGGCGCCTTCAAGGTCAATCCATTAGCATGTCAACGATGTTTGCGTGGCGAATACAATTATAACAACATCTGAGAGATGACGTTTGTAAACATAGAATATCGGAGCCAACATATTGGCTGCATATTAATTTTGCTCGTAAATGATGCGTGAAATGGGTTTCTGCTTGATTACAAAAATCGATTACAATTACCATATCAATTAAAAGGACTGTTTTGCCCGCTTACAACTGTTTCTATAGTAATTTGTTTGTCTATGTATTAGAGCGTTAACGCCCCTATCATTATACGAACCAGACAGAATCCACTTACACATATTGAGCTTTAAGGCATCTCTATGTCTTAAATGGTAACGCAGATGGCCAAAGACTTCTACCACTCGGGGTTTAAATCCAGGGCCAGATCTGTCTGAAAGAGGTTTCATCTTTCGCTTCATTCCCCTACCTGAGAGACTGCTGGCCCATTTAGCTTCACGTATTATCTTCTATTAATTCTAATTTTGTTATCGACTGTGTAAGAGTTCATTCTTTGTTGATATACCTTACTCTATGAGATGATTAGTGTCACTTTTGACGTCGCTCAATAGAGCGATAATTTTGTGGAAAATGTGAAATATTGCTGCTTTACGATCATTTGGGGACACGCGGTAGCTAAATAGGTCGAACGGTCTCCAAAGATAACCAGCTGGGGGGGGGGGGTGAAGAACCCTCGGTACTATTCCGGTCAGAGTTATGAACCCAGTTGATAGAAAATTGTGACCAACCGCTCTACTAGTTCAGCCATCCAGACCCCCCTAAATTATATATTACGTGATAAAACTGGGTATCTTTTAGAGCAAAGATCACAATCATTGTGCTTAGTTTACATTATTCTCTATCACTCGACGCTAGATGACTTGGGATATAAATTGAAAGAACAATGGGATACCTCCTAGGGAAATGAGACAATTGAACTAAAACGATGACTGAACGATGAAACATCGGGTGAACACAGACAACATTGGGATTTGATCCGAAACCCTAAATGATGTTATTGTAAGATGCTACGCTACCTACGATAAAACTGGAGCCTTCTTTGGATACACATGAGGTCCTCGGTTTACGAACAAGATCCGTATTTACATACATCCGTAAGCCGAATCTGTATGTAAGTTGAATCAGGCTCTCTAAATGTATAAACCGTCGACTCCTGACCCTTGACGACGCATTCTTCCGCGTACGCCACGCCCCAAGTAAGTTCGTGGATCCGTAACTACGAACTGCTGTCAGTAACTCAAAACAACAACTTTGAGGCGAAAGTTCGTTGTAACAGCGAATTGTCGTAAGTCGGGGCCGCCGTAACCCGAGGACTTCCTGTAATAAGGTTATATATATACAATGCTGAGAGAAATTCCTTTTGACAAGAAGAATCTGTTACGCTTTAATGTGACCACGTCAAAGGGAAACCAAATGTGTGAGATTATGCGTTGTTAAACGAATAAATGGCGCTGTAAATACAATAATACGTTGGTGTAAATGGGTGTAAACCTGAGTACGACTGTTCGGGAGTTGCTCTCTGGCTGACTGTATATGTCGGGCATATCATTTGGCGTCTATCCATATTCGTCGCTGTTGGCTCGTGTATGTTTGGGTATATTCATGAGTAAACACTGATGTGTGTTTGTCTGTGTGTGGGGAGGGGGCGCCTCCGTGGTCCAGTTGGTAGCGCGATGGACCACAGACCATTATTACCTCAGTTCGAATCTCGGCGTGGGCATATATGAAGGGTATTTCATCTTTCACTTCGCTTCATTAGCTTTGGAGGTCGTTCGGCTCATTTAGCATACCATGTGCACAAAAGTGGCCATGAAACATCAATCATCATTATGTGTGTTTGTTTATGTGTGTGTGTGTGTGTGTGTGTGTGTGTGTGTGTGTGTGTGTGTGTGTGTGTGTGTGTGTGTGCATTGCTCGCGCTTAGGCCATATGACTGAATGGCATCTACCAATGGAAAAAATCTAGAAATACAGACAACTTGAGTAGACTCAAACCCTAAACTGGATATTAGGTGCAACGCTCTAATTGTACATCACCGGGGAGCCAACAGTGCGTACAAAGCTACGTAAATTCACTAATGACAGCGAAAAGACGGCCTTCTTAGAACACGGACATTCGAAACGATGCCGCCATGTTAAATCCGGAACTGTGTCACGTGACTTGAGAGGCCAATCCGAGAGGTCGCCCAGCGCATGGCAAATTAGCGCCATCTGCTGACATTATTGGTTAGCCCATTACGAGCGACACTAATGGCCGTCCTGTACTTGCTTACATTCTCCGATCATTATCGTCAATGGCTGCCGAGAAATGTCGATTGTACCTGACACAATTCGATTGTTAGCGAATTATCAATGTCTGGGCCGAACTCTTCTAATGTAGCCGGCTCCTTGACGAAATAATTTGCCGCCTTCTTTTCATGTGAACAAATCAGGTGTTTGAGGCACACGATAAATCATTTCCCTCCAGGTGGCTTTCGTCTGCTCGTATTGACCGACAGCAGTCTCGGCTGTGGATCGACAACAATAAAGAAAAGTACGAACTGCTTCTTCTAGTTCGAAGTTATTCACGGTTAGTCACATGACAGATCAGTTTCTGAACTATTTTTGTTGGCGCTCGTACAACGAGTCTGACATTAACGTGAAACGGGGCAATTACTACGCGGAGAGAACAAAATGGCGGCTAATTAAAAAGCTGCTAATCAAATACAATAATTTATTAGCTTTTCGTAATTACTTGTGGTTGAAATATTTCACCACTCTACAGCACACACGATAACAGGCAGACGACGATGCACTAATTTCGTAGTAATCGTATTATTCCGCCAATAATTGGCGCCATAATTTGCGGTATTAACATCTAAACACATAAATACTCACAAAACGAAGATAATATATTTTCTGTATTTGAATTTTATTACAGATAGATAATTATAGATTTGTATGGCTAATTTGCTCAGAGATATGGATCAGGTGTTAAACACATGACACGTGTCACACCTATGTGACACCTGCCACATCCTTCGGCTACACGAACAAACGTCAGGTAACTGATGGTGAGAAAGGTGAGGCCATTGGAACTGTGATGTTGAGAAGTAAAAGAAGTCTAATCAATGTGGTGAAGAGAAACAAGTTGTGCGAATTAATATATTATGTATAAGTATATTACGGGGAAATTGTGATATTATGTGCTGTAACCAGAGTCATGTACTGTATAAAATGTAAAATGTAAATATTTCTGTTTTAGGGTCACTTTTGTGCACAAGGTATGCTAAATGGTGCCAAGTGACATCCAAAGGTAACGAGGCGAAGTGAAACAAGAAGCAAACTTTTTACTTAGCCCGGCCGGGGTTTGAACCCGGGTGCCATAGATCTGTGGACAACAGCTAAAGTATTATGTCCTATATAATGTATTATGTACTGTTGAAGGTGCTATATGATTCATGGACACTGCGCACACTAGATGGTGTATATATGATCAATGGCCATCATATCATATATAAAAGATATGTGATATACTGCAATCATGTGCTCTATACGTACTATCTTATCAGTGGATATAAAATTTAACATATATATGTGTGTGTGTGTTTGTGTGTGTGTGTGTGTGTGTGTGTGTGTGTGTGTGTGTGTGTGTGTGTGTGTGTGTGTGTTTTAGGGTACACAGTAAGAGGCAACAGGCACAGAGCATCAACATATCTAAACATCCTTCGAAACCTACCTCCATAAATCTAAATACAACTATACATACATTAATCTAAATATTAAATGTTCAATACCTCCACATATTGATAGATGTGTGCGTATACCTAAGCATGTGTCTGGTCTACTCATCAGCCTGTGGGAACCAGCTAATTCGTTTTTCGTACGCGACAAATATGTCACGCCCACAGGAAAGCGGCTACATGCAAGCTACGTACAAAAAGCGGAAGCACGTAACAAACATACCATTTGATACCACAGCTCGCAACAAACAACACGTGCGTGTGGTTCAATGGTGACTTACTACATACATATCATAAACTATTTTGACACCACAGTTTACATTCAACAGTAATTTTCTGTGGTCCAAAAGAAACCTGTATATGTGTTTGTGTGTGTTTGGGTGTGTGTGCTTGTGTGTGTGGTCATCACATGATTAACAAGACGCTAACGTGATTTATGAACATTATGTTCTATATAACAACCTGATGTATTCTATAGAAGTTTATATGTGCATTGAAAAGGTCATTATATTATGCAGAATGTATTTTATACAAATATTCCATGTGCGGTTTCTGACATCAAACATGTTAGATATAAAGTATTATTTGATTTATATGCTAAACAATGTGTTAATTCGAGTAACAGATTAAAATATAACATAAGTATTATGTTTCATAAAACGTGTTATGTGTAAATAAATCTGTTACATGCAGTTTAAACAGTAACAACTGGTGGAAGGCATTAGGTACCATAAAAGGCCGTTTATGTTAACAGAAAATGCCGTGCACGATGGAAGGCATTTTATGCCACCAAAACTACAACTGCCTAAGGCTTTCAACCACAATAGTATTAGATTATTCTGTAGAAGACACAGATAAAAATAAACATGGCGTCGACCTGACTGCAAATTTTACTCCGCCGTAGAGAAATCTTGGTGTCTGTGTGACGTCATGAATAAAGATTAACGCAGCGTTGTCTCCGCCATCTCACCTGATTTCGCTAATCCACGTGATCTACTAGCACGATTGATCGGGTATAAGGTGCACTGCGCAGCTTCCGCGCAGGGACATCACGCGCGACCTTGACCCTGGCGTTCGGTATCGGACAGATGGCGCTGTTTTAGCTGAGGTGGCGCTTCTGGTGGCGAGATTAGGTGTCATAAAGAGTTAAATATATGGCAGCAGAAACATATAACCGCAGACATACATATATGGAAGCAGATAATGAAACAAACAATGCACGGACGCATAAATACTAAATATATGTATCTATCTATCTATCAATCAACCTATCTATCTATCTATCTATCTGTCAATCTATCTATCTCTGTGTGTACATGTGTGTGCGTGCGTACGTGTGTGTGTACGTGAGTGCGTGGGTGCATTCGCAGTCATACACACACGCCTATTAGCTTTAATTGGCAAGTGAACACAAAGCCCAGCACTCTTTCCTCCTTTTGTTGACAACACAACAACATTTCGTCTTCTAGAAGAGATTATATGGACATGGACTAATATCAGCTGATAGTAACTCTAGATTACAGAACACTAACTCATAGTTAGCTTTTATTGGTCGTTTACTAGTGTTTGTTAGTGTTTATTAACAGTGTGTGTCTGTAATAAGGTGGTCAGTAAGTCCATAAATAGGATCACTGGGAAAGTGGAACAATATGGTAACAGATCTAATTATTAAATAGAATGTGGTTGATAAGCGTAAATAATGGCGTACGTATCTATAAGTGTATGTTCTTCTGTGAGACCATGTGTCTGTCCGTCTGTCCATCCGTCCGTCCGTCTGTCTGTCTGTCTGCCGCTCCTCAAGGTATGTGTTACCCTATTAGTATTCGTATATGTCGGTGTCTATCTCTATGTGACTCACTGTCTATCCATACACTTATCTGTCTTTTACGACAGGTCTACTGTCTATCTGCATGTCTGTCTGTCTAATTATATATCTCTAATCACCCGAATATGTGTATCAATACTTGATAAGGGGAGAAAAAAATGTATTTTACCGGGTTTTAAAATATTTTTTATAATAATAATAATAATAATAATAATATAACAAAGTTGTTTTCACCAGAAGAATATAAACTGTGAAAATATCCCACAAACACAGGTATGACTACGATTCGATTGCAGACCTGCTGGATTGGAGCGCAGTGTTCTAGTCTTTGGGTTACCGAAGAGCCGTGCGCTAAACATGTTTATAATATATATATATATATATATATATATATATATATATATATATATATATATATATATATATATATATCAAAACAAAATCTCCCTTTACCATTCTCAGATTAACGCAGCCATATGGATTGATGTGCCACCAGCTGACTGACACGAACCATTCGTGGTACAATATTATTTATAGCCAAATACCGATAGATCTTCGCTTCAGAGGCCAACACGGCTGTCGTACCTACCATCAGCGGCCACCTCGATGAATTTGACGAATGCTCCATCTCACAGATTCCTACCGAACAAACCAGCTCATACATCACCGATGGCCAGAGATATATGTGTTTGTCTGTTCGTCTGTCTGTCTGTCTGTCTGTCTGTCTGTCAGTCTGTCTGTCTGTCTGTCTGTCTGTCTGTCTGTTCGTCTGTCTCACCGTCTGTTGGATGTACATGGTGGATTGTACATCTACAAATGGCTGTTATTAATATTACGAACAATAGATTTTGTTGATCTATTGACAGCTTATCCTGGATATATATCCTCATAATACCAGATGTTTACATGACATATCAATATGGCTTCCTGGACAGTTAAAGCCTTGTCAAACTCCGACAGTTAAGAAGGAGTGGGTCCACTCTATTCCGGGTGAGCGATAATAGAGGTAGGTACGGTGTTATGGGCGCGAACAATAATAGTACGACAGCACTTGATATATTTTATATGGATGGTAATAAAGATATGTAGACTCTGGTCGATTGTTGTGGACGATATTTGGGTCATTTAAAAGACTCTTGTAGGTTGAGTGATAATGGGGTATGTCGAGTTTGTTTGGGAATAACAGGGTTAGGTAGGAGTTCACTGATTTAGGCGACGAGGGAGCTAAGTGCCGATTTCCTGCGGTGGGCAATAGTATAGGTACTTAGCAGGTCTGCTGAGCTTGTATGATAATACTAGGTGGGCGTAGAATTCACGGTGGACAAGATGGCCGTTGTTGAGACTTCGTGGGAATGGGTCGCGACAGAGGTAAAAAGCACTCCGAGGACATGGAAATACCACCCTGGCTCATTCTAGGGCGCCTCCGTGGTCTAGTTTGGTAGCGCTTTCGACCACAGTTCACTACCACCTGAGTTCGAATCTCGGCGTCGACATATCTGAAGGGTGTTTCATCTTTGATTTCGCTGCATTACCTTTGTATTTCGCTCGGCCCATTTATCCTAACATGTGCACAAAAGTGGCCATAAAACATCAATCATCCTGGCTCATTTGTTTAACTCCAAACAGCGTATGTTTCTTTCCACAGTAGCATATATACAATTACAGACAGCATATATGTCCATAATATTGTAGAGCACCTCAGAACAGGGTTACCTGGTTCTGGCACTATATAAACATGCATTATTATTATTATTATTATTATTATATGTCCAATAAATAAATCAAAGAAAATTCCAGTATTATACGAAAGGCAATAGAATAAGTCAATTTTGTATTACTTATATTTCTACAATATAAATCCCGTTACAGGTAAAAAATGTGCATCATTGTTGACGGGAATTCGTATAATATAATATTTCTGTAAAAATATATTTTTGTTTAAAGACATAATTCTCCGATTATTCTCATATTCTATTAGAACCAGAGTTCTACAACACACCGTATTAAAATGTGTTTACTATGTATTCTATAACAGGAGATTGAAAACTAATTACTAATTTAAAATATATAATTCAACTTCTGTGAAATCATTTTTTATTAAGTTTTTATTTATTTTTACTAATTCCCTACCTTATGTAAAATAGTATATTATTGTCTGTACCATATATATATATATATAATGGCTATTAATCATATATATATATTAATCACAATGGGCTAATTATATATATATATATATATATATATATATATATATATATATAATTAGCCCGATTGTGATTAATAGCCATTAACACCCCTAACAAATTATCTCTTCTAATAAATTCTAGACTAGTCTGAGTCCACATTTTATATAATTAATATTGGCAACAATATAAATTATTAACACCGAGCCACTTAACTAATTTTTCCCAGTTAATTCTATTACATCATTAATTTGTTGTTGTTTTTTACTCCTAATTACAGTAATATTGTGTACAAACGATATTAGGACTAGCATATTCGAATTATTAATAATTTC
Source organism: Paralvinella palmiformis (assembly GCA_025642065.1). Taxonomy (NCBI): domain Eukaryota; kingdom Metazoa; phylum Annelida; class Polychaeta; order Terebellida; family Alvinellidae; genus Paralvinella; species Paralvinella palmiformis. The sequence goes on along the minus strand of JAODUP010000066.1, from coordinate 876,307 downwards.
ACTGACATAGCATTAATATTTTGTGTTTGCTTGTAAGTCATCGGCGTTTCAATGGCTGAACTGGTAATACAATTGGCAACAGACTGCTGGTACTAGGTTTCAAATCTCGTACTGACGATGGCCGAAGGGTGTTTCATTTTCCATTAAATGCTTAGACTGCTTGGTCGATTTAGGTTTCGATGTGCACTTAAGTGGCCGCAAAATATTGTCTAATTGGTAGCGCAATTGGCCACAGATCTCAACCATCTGAGTCCCTATGTCAGGATGGTCATAACTGAAGGGTGTTTCATCTTTCACTGCCCCCCCCCCCCTTACCCTTTTGGAGATTGTTCAGGCCATTTAGCCTACGTTGTGTAAAAAGGTGGTCATGAAACATTAACCATCAATCATCCAGCCTTTCAAGTCATCCCGTATTTATTGCCTTTTCTGCCCTTACTACTAATGTCATGATTTTACCCGTAATTATGTGAACCCACTAAAATTCTAAAATGTTTATATATTAAAAATGATTTGAGGAAAAAAAACATGAAAACCTCGTGCAGTTTGTTACTTGATAGCAAAAATTGTATGATGCGTGTTACGTAACCAGTCTTCGCTTCATGTAGATGACCGTCTTGTATGAGTTGCATATTTATGAAGTATAGTGCTAGATTCATAACTCCATACTTCATAATGCCATACGAGACAATGCCATAATGCCATTCTATATTCACTGGTTTCGTTTTCACTTTCTTTAAGCCCATTTACATATTAGTTACACGTACATGATGCGATAGTAGACCTACATTAAAGCCCGCACTTACTTTGAGCAATGTCGGATTAATATTGACATAAAGTTTACATAATGAGCAGGTACGCCACATTTCAATGGATGGGCAATAATGGGCGTGAATAGGAGTGGCGATAATGGGGTTAGTTAGGACGTCTTCGGGCCGATTCATAATAGAGGTACATATGATTTCCTTGCTAGGTTCAATAATGGGTTAGATATAATTTCTTTCAGCTGGCCTATAATAAGCGCGGCTGAGATTCCTTTAGGCCGGGCGATAATAAGCGGAGATACGTTTCCTCTGGGCCGGACTATAATAGAGTGGCGGAGGAATTCTTTGCCCCTTCCGCCACGCTGACCCTCATTAAATGAGTGCGTTTTTTCCCCGGCCGACTAATGACCCACAGATGTCGCTGCGGTGCGGTGCTCGGCCGTGGGGTCTATGGCGTAAACATGGCGGCCATGTTGCCACTGACCGGATGTAATTTGATTGGGAATGAAACGCCATTTTGTCATCGGCTGCCGGCGGTATAATGTCAGTTTGTCGACGTTTTGTTTGATGAATATTTAACGTCGGCCATCTTGTTGTTGTTGTTATGGTGACGGGTCAACAACATCAGCTGATCTGACATCTTAATTATGGTGGCTATATGTGGTCTAGGGCTCGTGGTACGGCACTGGCCAAGGCACGAAAAGGATGAGAGATGAGGCGAGGGTAAATAGCGAGGGGGGATCAGATCATGTAATCACCATTTTACTATACTTTGTGCCGAGGTTTTTTCGCAATCCACACAAAACACACGCACACAAACACAAACACACATAAACAAAGAAAATACACATGCACGTACAGAAGGATGCATGAATACACACGTATGGGGTGACAAATCCATGCCAGATATTACGTTGCATGCATACAGGCAGATGTGTCCGTCATGGCATATGCAAACAGAATTCACCCCCAAAGATAGACCTATACTATAGTGTATTATATCTTCCCCCCCCCCAGTTTAAGGTCACCCCAGGGGTAATACGCCCACCCCATTACGGGCCCCAAACCCTTCAGTCCATGATGGTTATATGGCGTCAGTAATATATAATTGTTTCTTTCTAACATTACCCTAGTAACGTTCTACACACCCCTTTCTCCCTCTCTTGTGGAGACAAGTGGGGGGAGTGTCCCGTTGGTCTAGTGCCGGTGGGGGGGGGGTTAATGTTTTTTCCTTATTATTGCATTAGAAGGCTGTTAATAGAGAAACATCTGAATGCCTTAATTGGCTTATATTGCTTCCTTCCGCTCACTTCTCAATTTTGACACATATCTTCCTTGTGCTCCGACACATCACCTCTTCCTGATAAACATCCCCATCTGATATGACGCATTACTTCTCCCCTGACACATTCCAACCGATGCGGCAAATAGACCCTCCCACGATATATATCTCCAATCATCTCTGACGCACCACTTCTCTCCTGACACATGACTGACACTTCTTATTGCATAATAACTCTCTCTTGACACATATTTCCCATCATCTCTAAAACACATCACTTCTGATCTAGTAGAAACATCTTCTTTGTCACTTCACCTCTTCCGTGACACATATATACATTTTCCTCTAACACATATTTTCAGTCATCTATGACGCATCGCCTCTCTCTTGACACATTCTCCTATCTACATTGACACAAAGATCCAAGATCCTTAGACATATCACCCCTAAGGCCTCTCCCAATGCTACCTTTTTCCTGCTCTACCAATTCAGGACCTTGTTCCTTCCCTATTCTCTCCCATCTCTACTCTACAAATATACTATTCGTTTCCTACTCTTTCCCAATCCTATCCCGTTATTACCATTCGCTTGTGTTTGTGTTTTCTGTTTGTGGGTGTGCATGTTGTGTGTGTGTGTGTGTGTGTGTGTGTGTGTGTGTGTGTGTGTGTGTGTGTATGTGTGTGTGTGTGCGTGTGTTCCTGTGTGTGTGTGTTCTTGTGTGTGTGTGTGTTCCTGTGTTCGGTTTTGCGTGGAGGTGCCCATGTAGAAAGACCTGAGTGTGTTGACGTCACTCAATATAGAGACTCTAGCGGGGCGAGATATTTATCTGACGGAAATAGACACTCAGGTCACGTGATTAGATTCCTGATTTGATGATAGCGACGATAATGATAATGAGATGATGAGTCGGTAAGAAAGAAAAACCCGACACACAGACAGATAGAGAGATAGACGGATAGACAGAAAGACGACTGACAAAGATGGAAAACGAGAAATACAAAGGCAGCTATCTGTATATATATATATATATATATATATAGAGAGAGAGAGAAAGAGAGAGAGAGGAGAAGAGAGAGAGAGAGAGAGAGAGAGAGAGGGAAAGACTGGGAGAGGTGGAGATGCAGGAAAGAGGCAGAAAGAGAGACAGACAAAAAGGCAGACAGAAAGACAACGAGACAGAGAGACAAACAGACAGACATCGAGACAGAGAGACAGAGAAACATACAGAAATGCTAAAAGAGATAGAAAGAGATGCTAATAGAGGGAGGAGATTGTGGGGGGGTCAGGTATAGACTCAGAGAGACAAATGGAATATATAAAGAGAGAGAGAGAGAGAGAGAGAGAGAGAGAGAGTCGAAAAGACCAATCAATTATGAACGATAGCAACAATCTCAGGGCATATATCCGATCGAAGGTTATCACGTGCTCAGTCACGTGCCACGTCACGTGCTATTCCTGCTTCCATAGTCAATGACCGTCCAGCGAGCCGCCGGATGTTGGCCACCGATCGGCGGACCTCGCCGAAGACATCCGGTCACGTGGTCCGCGCCGATATCGCCGACGTCGCGCTTGTTTGTCGAACCGATCCATCATCACGTGACCCCGACTGGGCGATATTAGGGGACGTCCCATTGTTGAGTCTGAGCACTGATTCGACGATCGTCTGATTTATGACGTCACATATCACGTTGGACGCTATTGATGCCTCCTACCGGAAGTTGTCGATATGTGTCGGTTTAGCTTCGTAATAAATGCATGATGACG
>JAODUP010000066.1:862500-867500 GCA_025642065.1 Paralvinella palmiformis | reverse complement strand
ATAATGGTCATCGCCTGAGATATGAGCGAGATCCTGGTAGGTCATGACAACTTCCTAACCAAAGTTACGGCACAGTCTTTCGTGTCCAGCTTAAGTTAATTACGTTTGGTAGGGCTTTTGGTCTGCACTTTCTTTTGCTCGTCGAGATATGTACTGATGTAGACTCCCAGGTGGAAAAGGACATAGGCTCGGCGTCTGTTACATCTTTGAAGGTAACCAGGAACCGGACAAAGGGAATTATGTAGTATGTGGCGTCTGTTGCGTTTTAAAAATATTTTTGTCAGGTTCCGTCTAATAATGATATCTTTTGACTTCGGCCTATGGGAATTAGGACCCGGTGTTACGGACGGTCGTTATGGCGAGGTAAAGGTGATAATGGTCGATCTGCGGGGATATGGTATTACTTACGGAATTTGTTAAGACCAGCAGAGCAATGGTATATACTATATAGTTACTGTCATATAGATGTACAGACACTGGCAGATCCCGGCCCAGAAACATGGACGCGTGCCGATAGAAAGACAGACACGTAAGCATTTACAAGCAGAAAGACAAACAGACATGCACACAAAGGACACACCTTCCAGGTTATGCACTCACTCACACATGCACAAACACACACACAGACACACACACACACACGTGTATATATATATATATATATATATATATATGCGCAGTTTCGCATAAGCAGGCACACTGACGCGCACGAACATACCACATGCCCGCATTCAAATGTGGTGACAGACATCCACTTACTGCCATATGCATACATACATTAGCATGCACATACGAACAACCGCAACTATTCATCAAATGGCAAAAACAAAAAGTAAGACGAAACACACACACTTATGTGTACAAACAAAGAAACGCACAAATGCTGTAACAAATACCATAACGCGCTGGCACTTACACGCACATGCACAGATGCCACTAGTCCTGATCTAGCCACCATTAGCGCCATCTATGATCGGCCTTCGGCGACTATGACCACTCACGTCACTTCCGGTCCGCGAACGATAAAATATATTCGGCGATCCTCAAACGACTAATCTTCACGTCAGAAGCCCTTATTATCGCCCTAACGCCGACGTCATTATCACGTGGACACCCGAATATCAGCCACTTAGCCGAGAACGTGACAAGCGACTAGGTCAGCAAATGACCTTCACATTTGACCTTTGTGTTGAATATCCGGATAAGAAGTTAGTATTGAATAATGCATCAAAGTAATAAACCGTAATACGATAGCTAGTAGTGTGGGTCTTAAAATTTGTATACTGTCGTCCTTAGAATAAGTATTACTCTTGGTCAGCAACAACTAATATAGTTGGTCTTAGGATTGGTAGTAACATGGTCTTTAGGCAAAGTACCAATCGCGTGTGAAAACAATAGTACGGTCTTAGACAAAGATAGCATTATGAGTCATTGAACGGGGATACAATTGTCGGTCTTAGAATGGATTAAATGAATGATTCAGTTGGTCTTACCTTGCCTTATCGTGTCGTAGAGTACTCACAGAAGAGTTACTACAGTAGGTAATTAATTCCATGGGTCTTAGATTCAACAATAAATAAACGATGTACTGAGCTTTAATGTTGTTGTTGTTGTTCCGTTGAGTTATTTAGTATCGATGTTCGTCACACCTGGTTCATATGTCTATGGGTGACTATTTACATCCTACAAACACAGGTATGAATAGGATTCGAACTCACAACGTGGGGTTTTGCAGCGGAGTGCTCAAGCAATTGTGCTATCGGAGTGCCGTGTGCCATATTGTAGGTTGTACGGTAATTCGTAATACAGGTCTCTAATTGGGTCGAACTACGAGCCCTGACCTAAATACATCATTAGGTCATGTTGTTGATTACATGGTGTAGGTCACATTTTACATCCTGATGGTGATTATGTCATACGTCGTATTATAGGTCTCACGTTAGGTCATATTTTAGGCCATTATATTGATCTGACCTTAGTTTGCACATTAGGCCATAGTTTTGTCGCTAGTGGAGTAGGTCTTACTGTTGGTCTTGTATGGGGTCATCTTATAGAGTGGTGTTCAAGAGAATGACCCATGGTTGGTTAAACTGGTCACACTGTAGATCATACAGTAGGTCATCCAGTATGTTTTACAGGAGATCGTATTCTAGGTCGTCTAGAAAGACATTTTCTGAAATATGCGTCTGTGCATTACGTAGTTCATTATTTCGCATTCTAAATGTTCGATTATGTCATGCTCCAGGGAATGTACTATGTCATGTTCCAGGGAGTGTACTGGGTCATGTTCCAGGGAGTGTACTGGGTCATGTTCCAGGGAGTGTACTGGGTCATGTTCTAGGTCATACATTAGATCCTACTCCAGGTCCTGTAATAGGTCATAGTGTAGGTTGTTCATTAGATCATATTTTAAGCCGTACATTTGATGATACTCTACGTCATATATTAGGTCATATTCTACATTATGCGTCAGGTCGTAATGTAGATCGTACGTTAGGTCACTATGTGGTAGATTAAACATCAGATCATTGGCAGTGTGTAGATCGTATTTAGATTACCCGGTACAGTATGTATTGAACAGTAAATCACACTGTAGATCAGGGGTCAGTCTTAGGTGGTATTGTAGATTGTTTTATATAGGTCATTTTAGGTCATATCTTAGGTCGTATTACCGAGTAGATACTACACGTCATCGATTACATTACATGGCGACAATTGGATGTAACACTATTTGTATGGTGAGTGTTGTGATGATGGAAAGATGATTTATGATGATTTCAGCTGCTGATCACGATACCGAAAGATGATGATAGGTTTAGATATCATGATTCAGAGAGATAATGATGTATGTGAAATAAGCATTCTAGTGATGAATGATTGTTTTTCCTACAATTGACCGCTATCATTTTTAAGACGAATCTCTCTCTCCCTCTCTCTCTCTATATATATATATATATATATATATATATATATGCATTAGATACTAAGTTTCATGTTTAATGATCCCAAACGGAAGTAGAAATGACATTATCGGTAGTCAGCCAGGTGTAAAACATCCGGTACGCACCTACAGCGCCATCTATCCGCTTTGAGCAATGCTCTGCGAAGCACCGACTCAATTAACATGTCAAAGGTCAAAGGTTACCTTCAGTGGCTTCCAGTTTCGGGTCGGCAACTTTTCGTAAGAAAAATCTCGACCACGTGGCCGACACTTGGGCCGGTTGAAGCGGCCGAGGACACGGTCACGTGAACTACAGATCACGTGCTGCGCGGGATTGGGGAAGCGGGGTATTAGTGGGGATCAGCGGCTGTTATCGGCGGTGTTAGCCAAGGGTTCCACTGGGTGGCAGCACGATACCGGGAAATACGACGAATACATACCGCATCCGCTAGTTGGCGTGATATGGCGGCGATATCGTGATATGTTAGTGTGTGAGGACGGGGCGATAATGGCAAACACTTGCCGCTAAATGGTGTATTAGCTGGGCGATATTAGGGGAGAGGAAGGAATATTCTCCAAAGTGTTCTACGTGATGCAGTTTAAGGTTGGTGCGTGATTTCCTACTACGGATGTGTGTCTATGTGTATGTGATTGCGTGCTTGTATGCTAATGTACCTGCTCGCTCATTTATGCAATACGTATGTGTGCGTTATTCGTATACGCGCGTTAACAATGTTATTCACGTTGCGAATACCTACGAGTGCAAGCATGCGTGCAAGCATGCGTGCGTGCGTGAGCGCTCGCGCATAATAAAACCCTTTCCTGTTTCAAAGCCTCTCTTTCCGAGTGCGTGTATTATGCATGTGTCGCCTGCGTGACTATTGACCTTTTGTTATCTGTTATTGGGTACATATATCTACATACACACACACATATACACATACACACACACACACACACATATATATATATATATATATATATATATATATGCACACACACACACACACACAGATATATATATATATATATATTTACCCACACACACATATATATATATATATATATATATATATATATATATGCGGATCAGTACTAAATCTATTGGTTATCTACGTCATCCGTTATCCTCCAGGTAATACCCTACCTGGCGTAGATCTTCACATAGAGATAACAAGAGTATGGCTAATTATTGGCGTTATTAGTTAATTACCAATGCCGATGACCTTCACCTTTCACATATTGGCATCCTATGCCGTGCTCGACATGTTGATGTCACGTGATCTTATATCGGGAGATTATCTGAAATATTCATCAGCTCTCTCAGTACCTGTATATTGAGCACGTACATATACGCACGGACGCACGCACGCACACGTTACTAACACACTCTCATACACATACACACAGACACACACACCACACATACACACACACACAGAGAGAGAGAGAGAGAGAGAGAGAGAGAGAGAGAGAAGATATAATAAACTCCCTTGAGGCCTGACCTCTAACTCAGATACAGGTCACCGAGGTCATTTACCCGTAAATAATTAATATATTGATCTTCATAATATCCCAGTTCGGCCCGAATTTAAATCGTTCCCCGAATAAAACTCTATTATAAATTTAGCTTTACCCGCATTTGGTGATCAGTGGTTCAAATAATTTATTCAGGATCACAGGTATAGAATGGTGGCTTCAAGATGATTGGTTCAAATCGTTGGTTTCATGACGATGCATTCAGGATCACCCCAGGATCAGAATAATCACGTTTCTACCATAACAGGTTAGGGATCACATATTCAGGATCATATAATCAGGATTATCTCTTCGAGATCATGTGTTCAGGATAATGTGTTCAGCATAGATTGTGCTGAATGCATATAGATAAACTACCGGAAGCAGTCTTAAATATCACCACCGGCATCCACTAGGGAGCACCACTATCGCCAAATCCTATCGCTCCTGAATAACAAACCGCTATCCCGGTATCTGACGCGCCATCTTTGGTTATAAACGATCAGGCAATATCCCGGAAGTCGGCTTGGATGGCCTGGCT
>JAODUP010000066.1:850000-852500 GCA_025642065.1 Paralvinella palmiformis | reverse complement strand
TGACTGTCTATCTATATGACTGTATATCTATATGACTGTCTAGCTATATGATTGCCTATCTATATGACTGGCTATCTACATGACTGTCTATCTGAGTCGTATGACAATACATGATACTTCCAGCGATAACATTCCGTGATATAGGTGGACATGAAGACGTGATATAGGCCAGAGAGCCACCTAGGTACGATATACCCAGGTAAAACTATTTATCTAAGTATCCAATCAGTCATACCATAACAAGGTCTACTACCACAAGGAGCATGCCAATATCCGAAGTAGACATACAGGTATGAAATAACCAGATACATATACGGATAGAACGCATACATGTAGGCATGCGCAGAGAGATCAAAGATCCCGATATAATATACCTGGGTATGACACACCCAGTCGTGATATACGTAGATATTTTACAGATACGCATGATTCAGATATGACATGCTCAGATATGTGATATACCAATGTCTGTGTCCTTTAATAACAGACATAAGCAAAGAGAAAGTCCGATCATTTGATGCGCCATTTATGACAGAATGTGTCATATTTGCTTAAAAATACTAATTTATAAACATCTCTTAATGGCATGCGAACTAACATATTCCAACTAAGTACTAACGATTATATCGTTTTGCCGCCATCATAATTAGTACCACTCTAATTGGGGATATTTTCGCCAATTAATGCAACCGCTAATTAGTCTGCTCAACAAGTTTTGTCAAATAAGAGCTCAAATCTGCCAACTTTCAATGCACCCTTTCAGCGCTTTCGCCCAAATTCCCTTTCGTGCAGGCGCCTTTGCGTGCTCGTTGATACTGTCACCTACAACGCGCACGTACCGAAAGTGTTGGGGGGGGGAGGGTTAGCAGGCAACTAACTCGAGGTAAGAGCCCATCAGTGGCTCGTTCCATAAATGCTGTTTTAAGACAAAGCGATTGAATTAAGGTCCGATTCGGCTTCGCTCCCGAAGACGGACGTAGCACTGAGTGGTTGTCCTCGGCGAGAAAGGACAACGCACTACACTTGTCTCTGACATTTTAAGACATCCTGTCATGTATAATTCAGTACTCGCCCCGTTCGTCCTTCACTGGGGCCGCTTTTAACAACAAATAAACGTGGCCCCTCTAGAAAAAGCGCCGTTCGTTTCGGCTTCGGGCTAAATCGTACCACCTAGTTTCGTCCAGCTTGATTCCCCGGCCGGAGCACGTAGACACGAGCGTTGCCCCGCAGGAATACGGAGAGCGGGGAGGATTGGAAAGGGGAACAGAGCATTGTTCCGGGATGAATCGGAACTCGGTTCGGCCATAACGGGTCGTCTATTTGCCAATAAAATACCGAAACTTTGACATGGAAACTAAAAGAGAACGACTTGCCGCGTACCGTAGACCGATGACCGTAGACATAGCCCGGCAATAGTAGACTAACAGAATTAACCAGTCCTCGTGGAATTCATTAGCGATCCTCTGAGGACCACGGGCTTTGTTGTAACAATGTCTTCCGGTGACCGACGACTCTTAGTCTCGTCATCGCCAATGTCCCTATAATCTCCGCTAAAATGGCTGCCTACCGGAAGTCGTGCTGCCGAGAGGGGGAGGCGGGAGAATGGTAACGGCTGGGTCGGGTGATGGGGTCGGGTGACTATGGTAGACGATCGTAAACGGGGTTCCTTTAACCCCCCCACCCCCCCACCCGTTGACGTATCTGTCGATAGTTGATCCGCTTCCGGCGATGTCGGCAACTAGTTCGCGAACCATGTCTCATCATTACGGTGCCTGATTGGAAAGCGGGTTGCTTTCAGGTTCGAATCCAGGGTTTTCAATGCCGTTTTTTATAACCATCCTGGTTAACATTAATTCAGATTTTAAGTACCTCATATGGTCACGTTAATCTATAGCGCCTCAGCATCCTTGTAACAAGAAGCCGCTTAAGTAAATTATTATTGCTATTATTATTATTATTAGTTTTATTGTTGCTGTTGTTGTTACCGTTGTTGTTGTTGTTGTTGTTGTTACATAGTGAATCATATTGACATGTCGTTATACGCTGAGAAAAAAACAGTTCCATGCAACTAAGCTCCAGATACGTGAACGCAATTCTCATTTTTAAATAATTCATGCACATTTTTATATGACATCCATCAATCTCTATCTGATGTTGGCATTCTGACAGCACTTCAGCCACTGACATCGATGTGCTTACAATATCTCGGCTCCCACAGAAGTATATACACACACCTTTTTGGCCTAGGCCATACTCTCATCAGTCAATCAAACGGTTATATATATATAATGCTATGAATGTTGCTCTTTTACGGTCACTTTTATGCACATGGTAGGCAATTAAACAAAGTGAAAGATTAAACACCGTTCTGACATACAAAGATGGCGTTCAAACCTAGATGCCATAGATCTGTGGCTAACCACACTAGCAGTTACTATATATATATATATATATATATATATATATATATATATATATATATATATATATATATAGAAGA